>JAVYIG010002402.1:0-251498 GCA_035222895.1 Strongylocentrotus droebachiensis
CTGTTTTCGTTTAAAATACTTTTTGCCTTTGTTTTCTTAGGTTTTTAACAATTCTAATTTGTACTGCTGTCTTTTGTCTGTCTGTATGTCTGTTAAATTGAATTGAATTGAATTTATATATTTATACAAGGTAAAAGCCCAAAAGGTGACAAAACTGGATTCTGGTGGGGCCGTGTCAAACATAAAGAAATAGATAAAATGAAAAACATTTAATAATTAATAATAAATAATGATATATTAATACATGTAGTTAAAATAAAGAAATTAAAACGAGTGATGGCTAAAAAAAAAAAATATACAATCTTAGAAGAAACGATAAAACTCAAAACATTAATACTCAACAGATCGAAAAGTTTAAAGGTTTAAAAGTGTAAAAGTTCAAAATAAGTATGAAATATTGTATAAAGATTAAAACAAATGTAAAGAGAGGGAAAATACACTAACCTGTAAAACTTGTATAGCAACGAAATATAATAAGAGATTGCATAGTCAACATTAGAAAGCACAGATACGAATAAGGCTTTCCATCTCTAATAACTACCAGAAGGATACAATAATTCAAAATACCCAAAACGGAAACATCAAACATTGTTAATGAAGAAGATTTCTTTTAAACAATAACACAACAATGTATAACTCAAACATCACAGAATGAAACACCCCCGTAATATATAATAAGAATTCGAGTACTCATTAATATACATGTACAACAGTAGTTACAAATTTCCAATCGTTTAACAAAATTCTGTGCAGCCTCCGTGTCATACGGTAAAGAATTCCACAAAACAGCGCCTCTATATAAAAATGGTATGTTTAGCCGAGTTTGCTTTTTTGCTTGAGTATTAATTAAACATATTTTGAACATCATTCTAATGATATTTTGTTTTCTTTTCTGTTCAAGTGTATCCCATCCAAGGTTTTCAAGGTTGTGACTTCCCGATGAAATCCCAACGGGTATTATTGATTATGCTTGCTGCCTGATTTTATATTTTTTGGAGATTGATTTGAAGACAGTTTCTACAATTTCCCCATGTTACGTTACAATAAGTGAGGTGGAATGAAATCAGGGCATTATCTTTATAAATGATTTTTCGTACCGATTTTAACATTTAAATAATACTTTTCTTTCTTTCTGTTATAAATCTTTATTTGACGACTCTTGTCGACCTTTAAAACTTTATTCAATGAAGGATTTCACCCTATATTCTGATGGAGAGTACACTCTTCGGCTGGAGGCAATTTTACCCTTCAGGTTGAGTAGACTGGTCTTCTCTGTAGTGAGCGAATAGTAACCTGTTCATGGCGCCACTGTTTCACGCTGCGTTGTGAAGAGAGTTTTACTCTTCAGAATGGACAGAGTTTTCAATAGGAAATCGAAACTAGACCTTTTCTGACTTTGAATTCGCCAAAGAATGAGCCAAAGAAAAATAAACAATACACAAAGGTCCCTACGGGACCATTGTTGAACATTAATTCTTGCATCAGTTGTTCCGTTCATTTCACCTCATGAAAACTCTTTGTTTCATTTATGAAATACCAGGTTTCCAGGATGACCTGGAATTGGGGCATTTCTGTCCTCAAATTAGTCTCATGTTATCACTGGGAAAACGAAAAGATCAGGGAGAAACGGAAATGCCTTAAGGTAGCATATAATTAAAAAAAATGGCGCACCAACTGCCGAACATGCAGAAACACTTGACAAAGCCAAAAAAGATCTCCAGGATGCATACGACGAAGAGCAGTCAAATTACATAGCTCACAAATGCACTGAGATCGAGATTGGTGCAGTCCAACAGCAGACTAGGAAAGTTTGGGATATTGTAAAAGAGATCACTGGAAAGGCCTCGACCCCAGTGGATCAGCTTAGAGGTAAAACGCCCCAAGAGAGACTAAACCAGTGGAAAGATCACTTTTCTAATCTTCTTGGTCAACTTCCTCCGGATAACAACAACCCAGTAAGGAAGATGGTCCAAAAGACACTTCCAATTAAAACAAGCAAATTTACCATTGCAGAACTCACAGTGGCAGTTACCTCCCTCTCCAATAATAAATGCCCAGGTGTGGATGGAATCCCAGCAGAGGTATGGAAGTCTGGTGCCCTTGACCAGCAACTTTTCTTCTTCTTCCTCGGTAAATGCTACTTCATACAACGAAGATTACGCACTTTTGGAAGTATGTAACAAAACACTTATCCATGGCGAGAAACCAGACTTGTGGTCAAGGAGCATAATAATCTCTGTACCCCCAAAAGGGAGATCTCAGTACCCCTCAAAACTACCGTGGGATAGCACTGACCCAAGTAGCTGCAAAAGTATTCAATAAAATGCTCTTGAATAGAATCCATCCTCACCTGGAACCCCTTCTCCGCAAGAACCAGAATGGATTCCGTCCAGGAAGATCTACAGTGGCGCAAATTCTAACTTTGCGAAGACTGATGGAAGGTATTAAAGCAAAGCATCTGACAGCAGTGCTTACGTTCGTGGATTTTAAGAAGGCCTTTGACTCAATCAATAGAAAGAAGATGTTAGAGATCTTAAGAGCCTACGGAATACCACACACAATAGTTACTGCAGTAGGGGTGATGTACAAAGACACCACAGCTCAACTACGTTCACCAGATGGAGAGACCGACTCCTTTACCATCTTAGCAGGAGTGCTTCAAGGAGATACCTTAGCACCATACCTATTCATCATAGCATTGGATTATGCTCTAAGAATGGCTACTGAAGGGTTTGAGGATCTAGGCTTCACCCTTCAAGAAAGGAAAAGTAGCAGATATCCTGCTGTAATGATCACAGGCACCGACTTTGCTGATGATATTGCACTAATTTCAGACAATCTGGAAAAGGCACAGGAGCTCCTAGAACAAGTAGAGTCTGCAGCAAGCCAAGTCGGTCTACAAATAAACAGTACTAAGACAGAATTCATGTTGTACAACCTTCGTGAAGGCGAGATTTGTACTGCTGACAGGACAAAGTTGAAGCAGGTCCAAAACTCTCAGTACCTTGGCTCATGGGTTGATCAGTCAAAACAAGATCTGAACATCCGAAAGGCAAAAGCCTGGACTGCTTTGAACAAGCTGACAGCCATCTGGAAATCAAACCTCGGTAGAAAACTGAAAGTCCGCTTCTTCAGGGCTACAGTGGAAACTGTACTGCTCTATCGATCTGAAGCCTGGACTTTGACAAGTAGCTTGGAAAAACAACTGGATGGTTGCTATATACAAGACTCTTGAGAGCAGCACTAAATGTTAACTGGAGGGATCATTATGACCAATATAGAATTGTATAGGGACATTACACCGATCTCAGCCAGACTGAGAGACCGCCGCCTCCGTTTCAGTGGGCACTGCTGGAGGAGCAAGAGTGAAATCATTTCACAAATGCTCTTCTGGGAGCCCTCAAGGGGCAAACGCACCAGAGTGCGCCCAGCAATGACTTACATTGACCAGTTAGAAAAGGACACCTGTCTACCAAGGCAGGAGCTCCCGAAGATCATGGAGAATAGAACTGAATGGATAAAGCTTGTCAAATCAGTGCGAGTACGCTCGACCTAGTAGTAGTTATCACTGTTTGACTGTATGATGAGTCGGGCCCAAGGTGGCGGTATTTCAAAATAGACTTTGAGGACCTTGAGTGATATTATATGTACAATGTTCAGGAACATAATTATACAGTGCGAGTCAAAAAAAAGTTTACACCTAGAAAATTGCTAATTATTTTAAAAATAATATATGAACAGTAAATTATTATACATCTTATGAAAGAGTGTTTCATCCCAAATCATTTGGTATCATTTTTGTGTGGTATGTGTTCATGCTTGAATGAACAGGAGGCATTGATTGCGAGAGTGCAAAAATCGACTAGCACCAAAGTTGCTTATCTGATGTTTAAATAAAACAATTGGGATTTGGGTATTAAATCAGTTTTTGCCGATTCAAATAACATCCCTTACATAATTAATCATGCCACACATGTCAAATATCGAAAATCAACGAACATTTGTGCGTGTGTGTGTGCGTGCGTTTGTGACTTTGCTTCTGCAAAAAGCATATGCAATGCATTTCATTCGATACATTCAATTCATTCTCTCACTCCGCTAATCCCAACGTAATACATGCTGTGGGCATCACTTTGGCGCAAGTCGATTTTTGCACTCTCGCAAACAATCGCATTAAAACACTCTTTCATAAGATGTATAATAATTTACTGTTCATAGATGATTTTTAAAATAATTAGCAATTTTCTAGGTGTAAACTTTTTTTTGACTCACACGGCATATATACATAGTATCAATTTTTCACAAGTGCACAGACTTTGTGTGATATTTAGAGAAAACATCTTTAGAACTGCATGAACGAAATGGCAGAATAATATGTGACAATCACCAACGAATAGCAACATTAATTTCAAAGGAGTAAAACTTACAGTTGTCAAACCGTTTTCATACCAGTTGTTCTTGACAACCTGAGACTTGCCCGAGGATTGCCCGACATGGAAATAAGTATTTTATGCAGACTGATAATTGTACTTCATTCATTAATAACACCACGTTAATGGAACGAATCATCACTAGTTCCCCATGGTGTGCATCTGTTCCATTCTACCACTTTTTTTTCTTGTTATTTATTTCCTTATTTATCTCCTTCCTCTATCTCTACTGTATACATGTACCTGACTCCACGCATGGCAGCACACACACATGCATGTATGTAATTGGTATGTTATGCTCTGATCACAACTTTATTGCATGTCTTTTCATGTAAGCAAGGTCACTTTTAGATAACTATTTTTAAACAGTTGTTGTCTTTTGCCATGCTTATTTTAATCAATTTTAATATTTGAAATGTTAGTATTAAGTACAATAATGTAACCTATATTACAGTAAATGTCTTCAACTCAACAAGTTTGTATATTTAAGAAGAGGTGCTTGTATCTATTTAAAGGAAATAACTGTCTTTATGACAGTGTTTAAATGCCATTCACTTTGTCCACAACGATGCAAAATAGTGATCTTTTAATTGATGAATAATTTAGTTGAGTGCATGCATGAATGCCAGCTGCTATGTTCCTTCTCCTTCCCTCTTCCCTCACTTCACCCAGGGAGGTGAAAGAACAGGAGGCGAAACTCTTGTAATTTATTCAAACGCATTCTTGAGTTCTAAAGCTTAACAATGGGATGTGTAACATTCCACTTGGCTTTGAAGTTCCATGCTCCGAACCGCGCTTCCACTGCGGGGAATTTCGGAAGCCAGGCACCAGTTTTACATTTATTACAAAATATTAAATTACCGGCAAAATTACAGTGTAAATTAAAAACTTTATATGGGAATTTTATTGGGAATAGTGCATCAAACAAATTTTCAAATTTAGAACTCCGTCCTGCCTTTAAATTGTGTGCCAGAGTTGGTAAAAGAAAAATTACATCCTGTCAAAAACTCAATATTTTAGGATGTTGCGCTAATTTGTGCATGCTTTAATGTCCCGTTATTTGATCCATGATTTACAATCTTCAATGACATTAAGTTTGCTAATGCGTGTTTTCGCGTGTTTTTTGTATTTTTCAAGTTTAAAAAAGAATGAAATTACACAAGTTTGTGTTCGCTTGTTCTACTCTTTACACATTCAACAATGGATGAGAAATCATTGGAAGGGACAGCGAACAGTTGCTGTGATACCATTTTCTGATGTAGGAATTCTAAATCCTAAAATTTCATGCGCTCTTTTATCTCACCACCTGGTCAACAGCTGCAGATTAGCGCATAACTTTCCGGCGGCTTGGAGCATGGGGTCAAAGGAGAACGGCTTGATTCAAGTCCTTCTCTATCACGTCCCTGCTTCACCTGAAGCTTTGTTTTTAGGTGTGCATCTCTCGATTTTCTACCACTTTTTCTTATTTCTCTCCTTTCTTCTACACTGTGTCTCTATTGTATACATGTACCAGACTTCATGCATGCCCTCTTTACATGATTTTAGTATGTCGTGGCCGCTGTATATGTAAATAAGTGACATGTCAACCTCTAATACCAAGGGTGATAGAGCACTAAAAAAAAATAGGTTTTTTGTTTTCCCCTCAACCACGCCCCCATTGTCCTTGAGTTAAAAAAAAAGAAGAGGATTCGCGGGGGGAAAAAAATGGCATCTAACGACATTCCCCCTTTCGAGTAAGAAAATTGGGTAAAAAATAGGGCAAAATAGGGAAGAATAGAGAAAATAAGGGGGAAATCGGGAAGAAGAAAAAAAAATGTGGTAAAAAAAAAATCAGGATTTTTTTTTTCTTTTTCTTTTTAAAACCAAACTAATCTGATTCGATTGATTAAGTGCAAATAAGTGACATGTCAACCTCTGATACACAACATAGTGCACTTCCCCCACCTTGCGATTAAAAGGTGGGCTTATATACCTGATTATCAAATAATTATTGATTCGGTGTTCTTAATGTCTATCTCCCTTTCTCTTATATTCCTCTTTCTTTCTCTATCTCCCATGCATATGCTCTTTCTTTCTCCTCCATTCTACCACTTTTAGTCTTCTTATTTTTGCCTCTCTGTCTCTCTCTCTCCTCTCTTTCTCAAATACTCATTCCATGTTGGTGTGTGGTTGTGGCATATAATTATCTCCTCATATTTAAATGAAGAAAACAGAAAGGAGTCATATTTCCACTCAATGCCCCATGACAGATATATTACAAGAATATATAACATGCATGTAGTATCGATGCTAATTGTGACAGACATATACATTACTCTTCAAATTCTTTATGCCAAGCAGAATATTAAGTACCTCGTGGAAATAAGCTGAGAAAAAAATTGGAAATATTAGTTAAATTGAACCAGTGACTGAATAGTTAAGATTTAAAAAATGTGTTCTAAACAAATGAACAGAAATAATGGATTTGTGTGTGTCAATATTTCGGTATGAATGGGAACATTGTTAATGCATTGTGTGTATACAATGTGAATAGTAGTATATATTATAATTGTAAGTTCAGAAACACCTTTATGCTCTAATTAGAACACACGTTATTAGGAAAAAACAGCCAGAACATATCGCTGTTATCAACTTACTAGTTCAGTCGTCGTCGAATATCCTTTTTCCCAGGAAAATTATTCTGATTTATAATTATGACAAATTAAGACCCTTTTCTCTCATACATGTACTGATGCCCAATCAAGACTCTCATTCGCTGAGTGATCGTAGACGAGTATTCAACGCACCTGTATTGTAGTCTCAGTCCGAGTAAACTTTGAATTGAATTGAACCAGTGACTGAATATTTTATATAAACAAATTAAATTGTATTCTGAACAAATGAAGGGAGCAAATGGATTTGTGTGTGTGTGCCAATGTTTCGGTATAAATGGGAACATTGTAAATGCATTGTGTGTATGCAATGTGAATAGTAGTATTATATTATAATTGTAAGCTCAGAAACACCTTTATGCTCTAACTATAACACACGTTATTAGGAAAAACAGCCAAAACATATCGCTGTTTTCCCAGGAAAATTATTCTGATTTATATTTATGAAAAACAATTAAGACCCTTTTCTCTCATACATATACTGATGCCCAATCAAGACACTCATTCGCTATTAAAGTGAGCGTAGTCTAGTATTCAACGCACCTTTATTGTAGTCTCGGTCCGAGTACACTTTATTCAGGGCTCTCAGTGATCCCCCTCCCCTCCCCCCCCCTCTCTCTCTCTCTCTCTCTCCCTCTCTATCTCTTTAATGTCCACATAACACTCCTACTTTGCGTTACTTTCTACCTTTTTTCTTTCCCTCCGACTCTCCCAGTTGGTCTGCATTCACATTACTATATATCTCTTCTTCTTCGTATAAAGTTTAATGCGTCGCGTGCACTGTGTGGTAGATTATTCCAAATGGAATGTGAGGCATTTTTAACAGATATTTTTGGCAAAACTTGTTTTTACTTTCCATATTAAAGTGAAATGATTTACAAAATGTAGTATTTTAAGCTTGAATTTCATTATTAAATGAAAACAGTGCAACTATCTTACATGTAAGCAATACGAGACAAAATTGAAGGCAAATAATGTTTTGTGATATATAAACAAATCGAAAAGATTCAAGCACTTACATCTTAAGAATAATGGACCAAAATGAAATGTATAACTACCTTCTGTAACTGTAAACTTCTCTGTAACTTATAAAGAGTGTTCATTTTTATTCGACTTGAGTTTCCCCAAATAACAATACAATATGTGAAATGAAACAATGTGAATAAATTATATAGTGTAATTAATATCGAGAGAATTACACAAGTCTTCAATATATGCAGTATACCTATACAGTTTGACACTTTACTAATAATATTATTGATATGTGCATCCCAACAAGTTATCTACATATTTACCAAGAAAATTAACAACTTCTTTCTAATATATACATACATAATTAATTTTAAGTGATATAGGCTGATCATTAAACAAATTCGAAAGAGTATGTTTTTTATAATGAAATATACAATAGTTGGTTTTGCTCAGATTAAGAATCAATCTGTTAGCTTTAAGCCACTTAGCCACGTTATTCACTTCTTCATTAACATTACTTTCAACATTACTAATATACGATTGAGTAAACATAAGAGTTGTGTCATCGGCGTACATAACATTTTCTAAGTTTTCAGAGGATCTAAATAGATCATTAATATGTATTAAGAACAAGAAGGGACCTAGGATAGACCCTTAGGGGACTCCACATGTTATAACAGATAATCAGTTATAGAATATTTAAACATAGTATATTGGAGACGATTGTGTAAATAATCTTTTAAAAAATTAAATGGGATCCCACGTATTCCATAAAAACACAATTTTGACAAAAGAATTGAATGATCAACAATATTGAAAGCTTTCGATAGATCCATGAATATATTCCAATACAAAAATTATTTTCAATTGCTTAAGTTATTTCATCCTGTAAATCAATTAAAGCATGGACAGTATAATAAAATTGACAATCAGAAGGTATATCATTTTTCAAATAGTTTGGATATACAAGGCAATAAAGATATCAGTCGATAATTTTGGAATAAATGACAATCATCTTTTTTATGGACAGGTATAATTTTTGCAATCTTTAATTTGCCAGGAAAAATACCACTTGATAACAAATTATTAAGAATATTACAAAGGTTTAGTTATTGAATAAATTATCTTTTTAAATACTTTCACTATGAATATGACGGACAAAGAAAGAGGACAAAATATACAGTTCCTCAGGTAGACAAAGGAACATCCCTTCCCTGCTATTATGCAAAAATGTGTAGAACAGGTGTCACATGCATATTCACCTGTTCTACACATTTTTACATAATAGCAGTGAAGGGATGTTCTTTTGTCTACCACAGCAATTGACAAAGAATCAACTCGAGCAATATTATAATGCAAAGTAGAACAACAAGAACTAAAATACGAAATAAATTCATTTGCGATAGTTTGTTCATTCTGTATTAATTCATCATTATTTACAAAATACAAAGTCAATGAGGTTATTCTTTTGTTCAATAAAGTATTCATAATTTTCCATGTACCATTAACATTACCGTTCATTTCCCCCAAATTGAGCACAATAATAAAAAAAATTGCTTTAATAGATAATTTGCTCGATTTCGGTATGATTTAAATTTATATTCATTTCCAGGAGATCTATTGCGAATAAATGTTTTGTACAATTTATTTTCTTCTCAAATCTTCTTAATAAATATCCAGGTGTTTTAAGTTTATTAGGTACAAGAGGTAAATATTTATCATATAATCTACTTAACAAGAGAATTATAAAAAAAACAATTATACATTTGTTTTGCATCGTAATACATACACAAACATGACCAATCTATATTATTTAACCCCCTTCTCAATGCATTGACAAGTTATTGGTGATTTTACGAACATGAGATTATAAGGTTATTATTGTTAAAGTATTTAACTAACTCAAATAACGATAATATAGTTAATAGATCTGACTTGTCAGTACATATAGTTCCACTTAATAGTAAACATATTATCACTATTACCTGTAATTCGAGTTGGGATTGTATTTAAATTTTGAAGCCCAAACGAGGGGTTCATATTTACAAATTTACAAGCGTCAGAAATAATCACTTGAGCATTATTCAATTTAAGAAGATCTTTATTCAAATCAACGGCTATAACAACATTTCCATGCGATAAAGTACCAAGTGCATCATTATAAAACTGTAAAAAATCAAAATAACAGAGTTAGGTTTTCTGTTAAAAAAAACACCTATTGTATAATTAAAGGTCAATCAAAACATAAGATCTATACATAAATATTCACATAATTATCTTACGAATCGAATAAATCAGTGCGAACAGTACAAATAATGCAACACCACCTCCTCTTCCTGAATGTATAAAAATGTAACCATCTATTAAAACGAAAAGGAACAATATGGGTATCACAAATCGAAGTTTCTGATATAGCAATAACAGAGAATTTTGGTGAAAGTGTATTCCCCAAAATGTGAATATTTTCAAAGTTACTAGAGAGACTACGGGCATTAAAATGTATAAAAATAACGTTGATATTATCATTTTGTATATTTGAATTAAGTTCAATGGGAGTGAGACAAGAAATCAATATATCGGGATCAACATCTGATTTAACATTATTCGAATATCGAAATATCGCATCAAAGTACTTATGTATGTGCGTATGGATTATACATGCATATTTACACATTTTTTTTTGGGAGAGTGCATTCATGGGTTTTTATGACATATATTTGAAGAACAACATAAATTACTCTAACTGAACCAATAGCAAATAATTGATTTATTGTGAGAATTGTACATTAACAAACTATTTACAGGTTAAAAAGTGAAGACAAAACGGGGAAACCGGGGTAAACTTAATGAGAAAACAATATTTCATAAATATTTCATAATTTCATAAGTCTGTGATTATAAAAAAATTCTCAAAAATAGAGTTCTTTACAGGAAAAGTTGTACTGTAAAACCAACACGGAATATTGATTGATCTATTCATTTATTCAAAAATATTTATACAGGATGACAAAGCTGTTTATCACATTGGTCCTGACATACAGAATAACAATGAATTAAGCCAAACATAAAATATATATAATACATGGATATTAAATAATTTGACATTTTATAAAATAACCAGCGATTAGAGACATGGGTGAAAATTTATAGATTTACCCAGAATCCCAAAATGACATTATCCAATGATTGGAAACACAGTTAGGAAGAAAAAAAAAATTATAAAAGTGTATACAACAAGATGAATGTTAGTGCAATACAAGTACAGATTGTCGTGTTGAAATGTAAAGTTCATGATTTAATTTCTTATTGTACAAAATGGAGATTGAAAGCTACATAATTGTTATGCAACCAATTATTGTCATCAGGATCGATTTTGACGATCCTGAAACTTCATAGGGTGTGTACATTGCAATACATTTCATCTAACATTATTCTTTCTCATGTGAAGGCAATCGATTTGCCCCCTCCCATCACATAGCATAAAGGGATAAGAGAGAGAAAGAGATACAGCGGGGGTGATCAATAGAGAAGGGTGTGCGTGTGTGTGTGTGTGTGTCTGTGTGTGTGTGTGTTGTGTATGTGTGTGTGAGTGGTTCCAGTCTTAAAGTCTTGTCGACCAAACAAGTCCACAAGTTTGTGGACTTTTTTGGTCGACAAGACTATAAGACTCCACAACCCTCCATTTGATTTTTTATTTTAATTGTAGCATTAATCATTTAAAAAATATTACCATTGACTTATGATAGCTAAGGTCGCGTTAACTTCATTGAGCTCCGTGATGAGTGGGCGTACTTTAATGAAATGTGTGATATTTATGATTTATGATTTGTGGTCTCGTAGACATGTCACCAGTCTGTAGTGCACACAGTACGGGGCCCGAGTCCCTAACAGTAGCATCACTAACATCTTTTGGCAAGATATTATTATCCATATTATCCATTCTTGGTCCATGTGAATTACTAGTTCATTGAAGGGTCAAAAGGGGCCACTATCTCCACTCCTCCCCCCCCCCTCAACCCGGCAAAGTTCAACACAGTACAAAAATATTAATGGACTTAAATATATGAGAGGAGAATTATGCAAGGTAAACGGTTTTCAATTTGTGATTCATATGTGAGGGATATCATAAAAGAGATAGAATAGAATATATTCGTTTCGTCTGTATTATATTTCTTTTGTTCATTCTATGTTTATAATATTATTTTATATATTGTATTGTTCTAATTGTGAACTGAGCCCTTCAGCCTATGCTGCTGGTCCGTTCTTATAGACCCCCCCCCCCCCCCCACTCAGTGTTATTTAGGGTACGCATATGCATGTTCCCTCCTTTTGAAAACACCCCCCTAAGTCCGGTGTGTAAAGTCAATACGGGCCGGATTTTTGTGTACTACGAGCCGGACTTTGGTGCGTGAAAAGTACCCATTTACCGGACATTTTGGGAACACGCATGGTATCCCTCCGTTCACGGAGTGGGGGGCCGGGCTTATAGAACAAAAAAATCAATAAATAAAATCATGAAATACCCTGGTAAAAGCTTCACAATGTCTACATACTGTGAGCCATGGGAATGGTTGTTATTACAAACATCTTCTAGACAAATTTCCTGACCTTTAACCTTATAGTAAAAATATGAAGAGAAAGGTGTTTTTACAATTTCAAAAGACTACTTCTGTGAACTTACTTTAGGAAAATGTATAAGTAAAGGCTTTGCGAGTTGACATGAGTTGTTAATGTGTACCTCTTATCAATACCTAATTACTTTAAGGCATATAATACGTAGCTGGCTGACTGGCTGGGAAGGGGCCTTTGCTTTTACTTGATGTTTTTTTCCAGCATCATTCGATAATTTTGTTCTCTTCGCTCAAATATTGACATGTTATCGCCATTATATACAGCTCAGCCACATACGCTACCATGTATTTTGTTGCAGCACATTTCCAAACTTTTCACTCTTAATTAGTGTTCCATTTATTTCCTTTTCTTTCCTTTTCCTTTCTTTTCCTCATCTATTAACCTCTTCCGTTGTTATATTTATATCGTATCATTCTACAAGGCAGATCCTATACGTGGATGGTACTAGTTTTTTCCGAAGGTTCGTAATTCCAAAACACAAATATCCAATACCAGAGGGTTCATAATTCCGAAAATGACATAGAACCTTGTATTGTATTCGTGAATTACGAACCTTCAGAAGCATGCACCCTATTTTACTTTCGGAATTATGAACCTTCGGATACGAACCTCCAAAATAACGAAACAAAATATGTTCCGATTTCATTTTCGGCAAAACGAACCTTCGGATTTATGAACCTTCGGAACGATGACGAGTATTTAAACGAATCTTTGGACTTGGTTTTGATTTAATTTGATTTCTGCATATTTTCCAAATATAATATAACTGAATAACAAATAACATATAAATGTAAGGTATAATACAACATTATACAAACAATAATTTCTTCATGTCAAAATGTTTCTACATAATATATGTACATATAATAACGAAACTCAATATTTCCATAGCATATTATCATCAATTTTAAGTATTATCCGAACTATTCTGTTGGAAAAGTGCAGGAGACCGCAATCATAAGCGAAGCTTGACAAGGATGGCGGCCTCAACAAAACAAAAAAAAACAATAAAACATCTTAAAGGGACTTTGTAACATTGTTCAGATGAGAGATAGTGGTGCTAAGGTAGTGACTTCAATGCAAGATGTACAATTAAAGATAATCTGAAAATTTGAGTAAAAAACGGACCATTATTCATGGCACAAATTGGGAAAAACTGATCTGATCGATTCCTTAATTCTCTCAACTATATTATTACAATTTAATTACATTTTAGGTGAATGGAAATCGTCACAAAGCAATAAAATGGCTCTACATTCCATTCCAGACATTTAAGTGTTGACAGATTTTTTATAGCCTGTTTTATGTCTTTTTTTCATGGAAAAACGGTTGGGAAAATTCAAAAATGGTTGGGAGAATTTACTGTTAATCACTGTTAGAGGGTGTCATACATCGACTCCTTCAAAGAAAACCATAGATATCTTCGTGGTTTGAGAATTTTTTCAGGATTTTTTGCATGTCAGAGGGTTAGTACAGTAGAAGGAATATAGTAAGTAACATTTTATACAAAAATTAAGCAATTTTTTCATTAACCTTCAACAATGTTACCAAGTCATTTTAAGATGAAACTTAAAATGAACCTTTGGAGAAAATATATATATATATATACACAGGCCCATGCTTTCTAGGATCTATGCCTTCTTACTTGTGTAGATTCAATAAACTATTCTATTCAATTCAATTCAATAAGGTTTATTTGAAGATGTTACGCAGTACGAAGACTGAATTATACAGGTTTTGACAAAGATTAAAATACGTTATGAGTGCAAATTGCAGTTCTGAATTAAAAATATTGAATTAAAAACCAAATTACATAAGATTATTTACATTGATAAAATTATAGGTAATGAATGTCGGGTACTCATATTTTTTAATTTTTTTTTAAAGCATTTTGTTAAAGCATTTTTTTAGCATTTTTGTATTGTATTCATTCAGTACATTCAGTATTCATTCAGTATATTGTGAAGAAACACACGATATAGCATATCTCAATAAATGCGATCATTGCCGGAGCTCAAAAAATAGCCTAGTCTGCCTTTTAGGCGCGCAGCATTACGTATAAATACGTTTATTACCTGACAATGTTGTTATTATGAAAAAAGTAAGAAATTGACGAAAATAATGTTATTCTATACTGAATTCAATCGAATGAATTTCCACCGTATTCCAATTTCTTCGCACACAAAAAAGATTTGATATTAATAAATAAAAAATTCAACGTTCTTGTCACTAATCATTACTGTAAAACACAATATATACACGCTAGCCTAATACTCAATAAGTTTACGATTCCTCAATTAATGAATGATAACATTTTCAAAATCAAAATTGTAGATTTACAAAATGAAGGTCAAAAATGTTGTAGATTTGCCATTTTAAAAATGTCTTTTGTGGAATTTTTTTCATGAACACCAATGGGGATATTTTTGAAACTTGTTGTATTCAGAGTTAATCATATAACAATTTGCCAATTTGTCTCAATAAGATAGCGATCTACATTTATTAAAACGTTCATCAAAAGTTTTAGTTAATGTCTGGTTTTCCTCAAACAATTCGTTCCTTTTTTCACGAAGTGACGGCAGTGAGGAAAATCTGCACGCAAATTGTATGCGATTTTCATTCACTACCATCACTTCGTGAAAATAGGGACGATTTTTTTTTCTTTTTAAAGCAACCGATTAGGTTATGGCTGTAAATTGTTAGTTTACGTATCCGATGCACAAACGACGGACACTTTGGAAAGCTGTAATATTATACTCAGTGTAGCTGAGTGTTTCTACATTATTGTAATGGGTCATGATTCCAAGTTTTGCTGGTTCCCTAAGCCAATAGACTTTCCCATTTAAGATGGCAACATCCTTCGGTTTGAATGTTAAGGAGATCCCCGATTGACCAGGGTTCAGCTCGACAGCAGGACCGATTTCCTCGCTGGTCGTGGATACGTCTTGAAAGAAGGCACGACCTGTCCCACTGCCATCGCAGAACAGGATGCGACCTCCTACGATCATACCGATGTGATCAGGCAAAGAAATGACAAATGAGAAAAATTGATATGTAGGCCTATCAATACAATTTTTGTTTTGGTCTGTTAAAATGTCAACGATTTGGCACTAACTTATCGCGTGCCCCAACTTTCGGACTGCACACAAGGACAAAAACAAGCAACTTAAACACATGAAGCAAAACTACTGCCAGGGGCGTCGCTAGACCTTTTTCAGTAGGGGGGGGGGGGGTGTAGAGGCCAACGATTACCGACAAAACTAGCCACCAATTACCGACAAAATTAAATGTCCCAATATCTACAAATTTAACCCTATAAACCCGGGGCCGAAAGGCTAAATTGTTTTTCTTATGGACTATTTATAGTAATTGCGTATGCGCAAATGATCATTTTCCTCGACGACATAAATATACGAATTATTTCGTCAACTTATAGTCAACATCAAAGCTATATATTTTAATGCAGGTGCGGAGCTAAGATCTTATTTTAGGGAGGGGCGGTAGTGAGTAAGCGAATCACTTAAAGAGCGCGCGAAGCGTGCTCATTAGGGGGGTGTCGGTGTTAGGCCTCCCGCACGAAGCGTGGAAGCTTAGACGTTTCCTTAAATTATTAGGAAAAGGAGACGATTTATTGTACCGATCTCGACTGTTAATCCTTGTCTGAATAAAGTCCCCCCCCCCTCCCGCGCGAAGCGCGAAAGCTTTGACGTTTCATTAAATTATTATGAAATGTAGACGATTTGTTGTACCGTTCTCGATGTTAATCCTTGTCTGAATACGGTTTCTCCCCTCCCGCGCAAAGCGCGGAAGCTTTGACGTTTCATTAAATTATGAGAAAAAGCAGACGATTCGGTGTTCTGTTCTCGAGTCTTAATCCTTATCTGAATTCAGTTCTGTCCCTCCCGCGCGAAGCGCGGAAGTTTTGGCGTTTCATTAAATCATTAGAAAGTAGACGATTCGTTGAACCGTGCTCGACTCTTAATCCTTGTCTGAATTCAGTTTCTCCCCCTCACGCGCGAAGCGCGGAAGCTTTGACGTATCACTAAATTATGAGAAAAAGCAGACGATTCGGTGTCGGCCTACTGTTCTCGACGCTTTATCCGTATCTGAATTCAGTTTCCCCCCCTCCCGCGCGGAAGTTTTTACGTTTCATTAAATTATTAGAGAAAGTAGACGATTCGTTGAACCGTGCTCGAGTCTTAATCCTTGTCTGAATGAAATTTCCCCCTCCCGCGCAAAGCGCGGAAGTTTTGACGTTTCATTCAATTATTAGAGAAAGAAGACGATTCGTTATACCGTTTTCGACTCTTAATAAGCCCTAATTGTCTGAATTCAGTTTCCCCCTTTAGCGCGACGCGCGGAAGCTTTGACGTTTCCTTAAATTATTAGAGAAAGCAGACGATTCGTTGTACCGTTTCGACTCTTAATCATTGTCTGAATTCAGTCCCCCCCCCCCCCCCTCTGCGCGAATCGCGGAAGCTTTAATAGACGTTTCCTCAAATTATTAGAGAAAGAAAACGATTCGTTGTATACCGTTCTCGACTCGTCTAAATGAAGTTTTCCCCACCCGCGCGAAGCGCAGACATTTTGGCGTTTCATCAAAATATAGAGAAAGTAAGACGATTCGTCGTACCGTTGTTGACTTTTAATCCTTGTTTGAATTAGTTTCCCCGAAAATTGTAAACCTCTGATTTCTTTAGCTGATATTATAGGAAAGTGAAACTTCGAGAAAATACAAGTATTGTAATTGTAGTCACTCTCGAAGTCGTCACAGCGGATAAAAAGTCACAGTTCGAAGGGAAAAAAAGTTGTCGGCCGACCGACAATATACATCTCACCGACTTCAAACTTCTGCATTTATATAGTACACGAGGATCGAGCAAGAATACCGACACAGCTGACCCGACACAGAAACATATTTACCCATGTCTTTCTTGCTTCCTTGACGAGACGACTCCACCCACAACCCCCCCCCCTTTCTTTTACTCCCACTCCTCCTTTCTCAGGCTCTTACCTCCCCCCTCTCTCCTCTCTTCACCACCCCCCGTTTCTTTTGTTTCCCTTTTATCTTTTTTCATCTTTTTTTTCCTTTTCTTCCTTTTCTTTCTTTTTTTCTTTCTTTCCTTTTTCTTTTCTCTCTTTTCTTTTCCTTTCTTTCTTTTCTTTTCCTTTTCTTTTCTTTCCCTTTCCCTCTCTTTTTTTCCCTCCCCATTTTCTCTTTTTTCCCGACGGCAGCGCAATTTTAGCGACAATATCCTGACAGGTGGAGGGGTGTCGCACCCCCACACCCCCCCCCCCCCTTTGGCGACGCCCCTGACTACTGCACCTCCTTCCCAAATGCAAAATACTCTCTCTTTTTTTCCTTGTGATAATTGGTCCATTTGGTCCATGGTCAATAAAGGACAACATGAAACCAATATAAAGGAGCGTCTGACAACACCTCAAGGAGCTATTTTGTTAGGTTAGGGTGTTGTATTGTACAATTATGCTATTTCACTCAAGTCCTTTTGATAAAGTTTGATGATAGGAGCAGGTGAGGTGAAATTGACCCACTTTTTTATTCCGGGTCTAAGCCCGACGATACAGTTAGACTGGCAACTTTTTTGTCTATGACTGACATGGTTTAAGTAACTTTAATAGGTAAAATTCCATGTTTGGGCTTAATGGACGGATTTTTCGGAACAGGATCTATGACAATTAGATTCTATTAGTAGTGTAAATCTTTGTACTTCTCTTTATACGGAAATAAATTCGAATAAAGTTCAAATCAAAATTTCCCTTGATTAAATAACATTGTAAAGAGAAACTGTCACCAATATTAGAGTCACCTTTATTAGTACTTTCAACAACTGTTTATTTTAAAATCAAATTTCCTTTAACTTTACTTTGAATGTGGGATAGCATGTGTTTCTAAATTCCACCCCTCCCTCCCTAAAGAAAGTTGTGGAGGGATGTTTACCCCTACCCCTCCCCCTGGATTTACGCCTTTGGATTCTACATACCTTCTGCGTCGAATGTGAGTCCAGAGAAGGTGCTGATGGCAAGATTTGTGTACACCTCTTCTGTTTCTCCTGTTCCATCAAGCTTCTTACGATCGATGCCATTTCTTCTGGTCCAGTACAGATAGCTAAAACAAATCCATAAATGCAATCGTTACATAGTTAGAGGGAGGATATTTGGATATTTGCACGGGTTACATGTCGCTTTTCCAAAGGTTAAGGATTCCACTGCAGGTGTATCATTCCGAAGGTCCATATTTCCGAAAGTGGACTAGGGTTGATAATTCCGAAAATGACATGGAATTCGATATCGTTTTCTCGAAATTACGAACCTCCGTTATAACGAACCATATTTCATTTTCGAAATTATGAACCTTTGGATTAACGAACCTCGGATTAATGCAATAAATATACGGAACTATGAACTTTATTTCCCTGGTATATGGGAAATTCATGTTCTTGAACCTTTGGAAAAATTACCCTTCGGAGTCCGGACGCACGCACCCCTTCCCCGGATCAAATAGAGAGATAGTGAATAATAAAAGGAAAAATGATAGAGAGAGAAACAGAAGGAAAAGGGGAAAGGGAGTGTGAAAAGAAGAAACTACACTGATGAACCCTCCTGCACCCTCCCCCCTAGTGCTTTGATGATTCCAGAAACTTGCAGTACACACTAATACTTATATGCTAGATGATCAACCTTTTCTGATCGATTCCACAACGTTTCTTTCACAATACAATCGCACGACCAGAACTCAACTTTATCTTCAATATGTTCGATTCCCCTCCTTCACTCTCCATCACGCAACCATGGCTATGGACCTATGTTAACATGTAAGGTTTTTTTTCTTTGTGTGCCACTGAACCGAAATATCATTGTACCACTTTTTTCTTTATAAAAGAACATTTTATCTCCATCTTTCCTCGTATTCTTATCTTTCTGACATATTGCTTCTCCATAAGTGATTTAAGAGTGGATTTCTGGCATATCAATATTTAAGGACATGGAGAAAAAACGTGGCAAATTTACAATTGTTAATCAATACCTAATATTTGCACCGATAGACACTCGTGGCACCCCAACGATTTTGTCAAATGGCTTATGTGGCCCATCGAAACGTTACTAAATAAATAGAAGGCAAGCGAAGTTACAGCCAAACCTGATTTAGTGACCACCTATCTTCAAAGACCACATTTGTTTTCCCCCTTGAAAATGGTTTCTCATTGAAACACCTACTAAAGGAACCTGTTTAAAAAGACCATTTTTTGTGTTTCTCTTGGGCGGTCGATATAGACAGGTTTGACTGTACTACGTTAAAGATAAAGACCAGTTATGGTCATGCGATTGCATTGTGAAAGAAACGTTGTGGAATCGATCAGAAAAGGTTGATCATCTAGCATATAAGTATTGGTGTGTACTGCAAGGTTCTGGAATCATCAAAATGATAAGAAATTTGGCCCAGTCTTCGTAAAGTTACAAGCACCGTACACAGAAAGATGTATATGGAACTACGCACACGTGCGTTTATTTCTCACATACCAATAGATAAACTAATTTCCCAAATATATCAATTAGTAGGCGGTTTCCCGGCAAAAATTTTATCATCATGTATTAGTCAAAACATATTCTTTCACATGATTGGTAATAAGAGCTTCCATTTCATTTTTTTAAATTGGGGATGTTTCCAATACTGGTCTTTACCTTTAAAGGAATTTATATCTTGCAAACAAATTTAAAGCTTACTTGTTGGCATCATCATCAACCATGGCTTTGCAGTTATCTATATCCAGTGCGAAATCCGTGTAATTTCCTACGCGATCGTCATCGAGAGACAGGGCGCCGATTTTACCTGTCGGGCTATAGTAGGTGACGAAGAGCATCCGGGACAGTTCTGGGATGTGCACATCCAATATGGTTCCTGTGGATGAATACCGATCTAAGTTTAATACCAAGGGTGTACAATCTATTTAAAGGGGGTTCCCTCCCACAAAGGGCATATCCAGGAATTTGTTAACACAGAGGCCCCTAATTTATGTTGTAGGACGGGGGAGAGTTTACACCCCCACAATAATTCTCAGACAGGCGCAACAACAACAAATCAAAGGGAAAAATAACCATATGTGTGTTTCTGGTCAAAAATAAATTGAACATTTTCCTAG
The DNA here is from genome assembly GCA_035222895.1 of Strongylocentrotus droebachiensis. Taxonomy (NCBI): domain Eukaryota; kingdom Metazoa; phylum Echinodermata; class Echinoidea; order Camarodonta; family Strongylocentrotidae; genus Strongylocentrotus; species Strongylocentrotus droebachiensis. Next base: position 20,845 of record JAVYIG010002402.1, read on the forward strand.
GAGGTAGTGGTGGCAGGGGGTGGTTCGCTCAAGCTTGTAGTTGTAACTAGATGTGATAATAGTTATACATGCTGAAGACTTGGATACCCCGTCATTATCCTGCCATGTTGTGTATGAGTATAATTGGGGGGGGGGAGGGGTTACAGACGTCTATCAATCAAAATGATTATAAATATATTAACGTGAGTCAGCTTCGAATCTCGGTCCGATCAGAATCATTTTGTAGGCGAAAAAAAGAGAGCTGACCGTACCATAGAAATGAGACCAACTCACATCTCTCCGGTTTTCAGATCAAATGTCCCATTTCCAGACATTTTCAAGAAAGAATAATACGTTCAAAGGATATAGTTCAAATTCGTTCAGTATCACTGACACTGTAACATTTCGTATAATTTCATGTTTGTGTTTAACGAGTCATTAAAAGCACCTGATATATAAGAGAAATGCAAGTAGGATGTCATATTTATATCTGTTCTGCAATGTTTGTGTTTGCACTGCCATTAATGTCTCCAAATTTGATTCATAAAAATGCGTCTAGAACAAAACAACTGCTCAACCAGTTTCTGCAAATTCGATATCATTTTACTTTTATCCAAAGATTCCCCATCTTGTGTTACCGGTGAAATTCGCCCCTGCAATATTAGAAGTAAGCTATTCTGGTTGGGGGGGGGGGGTCACAGGGGAGTCACCCTGTTTACCTGGGCCTTTGGGTACATTCGGAACAGCTTCTGGCGTTTTTCGGATGAGGTCTGTTCGCCAAATATCAGTGCCATTATGGTCGGTCCAGTACAGTGTTTGTGTTGGGTAATCAAAATCGAAATTCTTTAGTCTAATCTCCAAACTCATGAATTCGGTGAAATTGAGGTCTGGGAGAGCTGACACGAAAATCCTTCTGTATGGATCTGAAACAAACATGACCGGTTCTCCTATAGAAACACAAACAGAATTAATTTTAATTTATTAGTTAAATGATCATTTGACATCACATTGCACCTGATGAAAATTGTAACACTCACGATAGCTCTCTGTAAATTAAAACTAAAATTGAATGAAACATTTTGGGTTTATAACAACAAAAAAGCACATTTTAGAGCATCAAACTTTGGTCTAAGTCTATTACACATATTTCCTTATGAGATGTTCAAGGAAACTATCCCGGGGAGGATCTCGCCCCCAGGTTAGAAGTTTCTGTTACGAATAAGAAAAGGGTTCTCTCTCTCTCTCTCTTTCTCTCACTCTCTCTCCATAGCCGTGGTAACCACAAGTGCATAATTTCGCCATCTTATCACTTCACAAAATTTCCCAAAATGTTCTTTGTCCGGTTTTACCTAAGGTATGCCTATTGGGTTGCAGGTAGCAAAGACCGGTCCCCCCGCCTCCTAACAAAAAAAATTATAAAAAAAACAATAACGATAATAATAATGATAACAATAATAATAATAATGATAATTAAAAAAAATAAAAAAATCTTCCACTAGCCTGCAAAACCTTACCTGTCGGTTGGTCGCAATTTTTGCCTTTGTAATTGCTCGGACAACGACATAGGTAGTCAAAGTTGGTCTCAATGCAATCACCGTGCACGCAAGGGTTGCTGATACAATCTAAACAAAACAAAAATCGAACAAGTAGTTACACAAACCATTTTTCATAATTCCAAAGGTTCATAACTCCTAACGTTCATATTTCCTTAAAGGTTGTTGTTGTTGTTGTTGTTGTTGTTGTTGTTGTTGGGTTTATCGGCGCTATCCATCGATTCCGATGATTTCCGCCAGGCTGTGTGTGAGGGCGTCTTGCTCTCACTTCTGCTGCTCTACGTTTCTGTGATGCTGATACTTGCCCAGTGTGTGAGATAAAGATTTATCTTGACCTTTGTTGTTGGCGAAGTGCAAGATTATGGGGGATTAATGTGCTCGTTACTCATTATTTGTTAGTCATTTAATGTTAGAGCTGGTTGGAATTAATATCATGAAGTTTCAGTGTCAATTTATAGAGTAAATGATAAATAATGTGTCTTATGTTTAATAGTATGCGCATTTAATAATCGGCTGCCATCATTTATTCAGGCTTTCGTATGTCCATCATCTCCTCCGTCACTCTGTTACTTTTATGGAGAAGAAAAAATCATGAAAAGCACAAGAATGATAACAAGAAAATGCTGTAATACACTTAATAATTCTTTATATCTTCCAGTACCTTTTAAAAAGGCGAAAATGATTGAGTAGTTTTCTGCTTTTCCAAGTAGATCTTTTAGGTTAGGGTTCGTCACATGAAGTCTGCGATACATACGATTCCTCTGTCTTTCATATTTAGGGCATGATAACATAAAATGTTCGATAGTTTCGAAAATGTGACAATTGTCGCAAAGACCCGTATCATGCCTATTAATTAAGTAATTGTAATAATTAAGTCTACACTTACCAAGACGGAATTGGTGTAAAAATCTTTTATCCTTACGACAAAAACCTTTAATCATACACGTATATTTTACATCTCGTTGTATGTTGTAGAGATATCTGCCATTCTCGGCAGTTTCCCATAATTTCTGCCACTCAGTTTTATAAAATCCATCTAATTCACTAAAAAATTCTTGTCTGTTTTTATTGACAAAAATGTCTATATTTTTCTTGGAAGCCGCTTGTTTAGCTAAAGCGTCTGCCTCCTCATTGTTTGCTAGGCCACAATGTGCTGTAACCCATTCAAAAATTACTTCTATTCCAAATAGATTTATTTAAAGGGATAGTTGAGTTCTGTTTTCAGACCGCAAATGCCTTCAAAGTGCATGGTTATTGCTCTTATTCTTATCTATGACATTTTTAGTGCCCTTTTAGAACCTAAAATTGTTATGAAGGTAATTGTAGACCCCAAAATGTGTGAAATTTAGCCAATACGATCATACCAATTCAGCTCCACTTTAAAAAAAATCACGGTGACCGTTAATTAATTATTTGATTAAAAACAACAATACACGAGCCGGCTAATTGTGGGTATTGTAAGCAACGTAAATGCCAACAAAAAAGCCAACATCGGCATTGGCTGAAATACGATGTAAAAGGCATTATTTTGTTTTTTTTTCAACGATTTTTTCAATTTTTCATATTTCTAATATTTGTGGTGGTACACAAGTATTAAAAATCGTTATATTTCAGCCGTCTCTGAACCGATTTTGATCAAAATAAAGATGATATTGTCATTTAAAGGTAGGCGTTACTACTGCAGCTAGAAGGGATTAGACCACACAGCGAGCCAGCAAGGTCACTGTGACAGGTGGCTATCTCGTTAACTCAGCTCTCATTTAACATAAGAAAAAGAGGATCATGGGGGACCAACAGGCACCGATTTTGGAAGTTTTCTATATAGAGGGAGCAAGTAGCTACAAGTAGGACAGTGTGCCTTTAAATATTATGTTCTTCAAATTTGACACTCAGTTTTTCATTATCTCACAAAAAATTATTTTGTGTGGCGCCGTCTGCAACAGAACTCAACTATCCCTTTAAATGACATATAACCCTATATATTTTCTCGGAATTACGAAACTTTGACATAACAAACCCTATTTCATTGTTAGGAATCATGTATCTTCCAAAAAACGTACCTTCAGAAATGGGGGTGGGGGCTCCCAAAACACTCACATAATGTTCATTTCTTCAAACTGTATACAATCGAACACTGCCAATACGTTGATGATTCAACATATGACAACATTTCAACATTATATGATATTAATATTTATATATATGAATGTGCGTGTATTTCTGTATGTCTGTCTGTCTCTCTCTGTCTCTGTCGCTCGTCAAATGCGATAAAACGAAGGATTTAAAGAAAGACGTATCCAAGATAAATAATTTGGTATACTACTCCCATTGTTCCTTGTAAAACAAACACAAATACAGAACCACCGAACAAATCGAGAAGAAGTTAAGAATTCGTCACTGTTTTCACGAAGTGACGGTAGTGAAAAAAAATTGCATTCACTTTGCGTGACGATTTTTCTCACTACCGTCACTTCGTGAAAACAGGGACGAATTGATAAGATTCGTGATAATTACCAGGAATTCTACAGATACTCGCCAATCCTGGAAGGTTTGTCGAAACCCCAAGATATCCAGAGGTGTTTACGATCTTTTGAACTAGTTTAACTGAAACTCCATTGGCCAGCCCCAGTGATGGGCATGTTGGGAATGACCCGTAGCAATTCAGATTACCATGACAACGGCATGCTGAAAACAAAAATAAACGTACTGTTTCAGTGATCTTCTTATAGAGGATTTAATTTGTCTATTGGTGGTGGAGAAAAAGATAATGCCAGACAGACTTCTAAAATATTCTTAAAGATGAAGTTGAGTTCTGGTTTAAAAAAAAAAAAATTCTCACAGATTCAACGAAACTTACACTGAATGTTCAATATTAAAGAATAAATGGAAATCAAGGTGTCGGGCCCCGACACCATTTGTGTAGTCACATATACATATTTCTGTGTACAGTGCTTGTTACTTTACCAAGACTGGGCCAAATTTATTATGATTTTGATGACTCCAGAACCTTGCAGTACACACCAATACATACATGCTTCATAATCAACTTTTTCTGATCCATTCCACACCTTTTCTTTCACAATGCAATCACATGACCAGAACTCAACTTTATCTTTAATGGGATGGATATTATAATTATAATATTGATGATAATTCATTTGTAATATACATTCATATCAAAGGATCTTTAAAATACATACTATTTATTACAATACACAGTACAGACTTGAAAACATTCCCCTTAATCCCCCCCCCCCCTAAATCATTTCAATAATCGTTTTTACATTGCAGTAAACACAGAGCTAAAGGGAGTAGAAATCCTAATTAATACCCATGAATACACCCAAAAAAGAATGAAATGTTTTTTTTTATAATGAAATTGAAATGCGCTTATAATACAGAAGATATTAAACAAAATATCTGAAGGAATTAAATCCCTTCAGTTGCCTGAAAAGAATGGGGTATATTTCCCACCGGGGCATAGTTATTCAAGAATCTTATCTCCCGCCCTTTTCCCCTCCTTTTTGTAAGCGCCAGAGTCTATCTGTACTGAGTGCAAGTGATCGACCTGTTGTAAACGTATATCTGCCAATATTGTGAATATGCTTATGAAAGTAGTATAATAAGGATGTTAAAATAGTATATTGGAGGCAAAATGTATTAATTTTTCATGATAAAACATTTTCTTCGTAATATGACCAGGTGTGGATCCCGAGTCCGGGATCAAACCGCTGCCCAACTCCCTTTTTTCCAGTTAAAATTATAAGCGATCTTCTCGTCTATAAGAACATTTAATAAGTTATCAGCTGTCTTATCTCTGTCTTAGTAACATACCTGTAAATGATAAAGCTAGCACGGCGATGATGACGAAATGAATTATATTTCCATTGGTTGCCTAGATGAGAAGGTGAGAAATCAGTCCAATGTCAGTCAGTGATATACGATTAACTACTAAATTATTCATACCCTTATCCTGCAAGTTTTGTATTTTGAAATATTGATATGACCCGATATATGTTTCTTGAGAATGTGATATATTGAAGCTTATATCTAAAGGTACTCAACAAAATGTCCTAATTCAACCAGTCCACCTTTCATTCTTGACTTACGTAAAACACAAAAAAACACATTTAATTTAAATAGGGGAATGAATAATTTAGTTAACTGTATTTACACGCTGGGGCGTCGCACGCTTGGAGGATAGGCAATGCATGTCTTGCGACAATTACCGAACCTATTTAAATTTGTTTTGGGCAACCTCTTTCTTTTTTCTTCTTCAATACCTTGATAATGCTTATTCAAACACCTGAAAAAAGAGCGACAAAGCGAGTAACGTTCATGTTAATTGAAACCAAACCAGACCAATTTGACCCAAATTTTCAACGCATTTCTCTCATTTGCGATCATCTTCTCTGCTTTATTTTTCGCAAAATATATACTTCGTCATTCACCTTTCGAAAGAAGTATGGACACCATATAAACTGAATAGTGCAAATACTCCTTTAATTTTGCGACACACTATGTTGACATCGGCAAGCTAAATTTATATGAGCAATTCATACTATATTATGTCATAATATTATAATCATTTTAATATTTAGCATTTGTCAAAATATAATTTGACGCCCTTTTATACAGTTTTTGATTATTGACTTAATTTTCATAACTGAGTTGCATACATATGTTTTAGACTTATCATTTTTCAGAATCCATACAGGAAAAAAAGCTTTATAAATGTATTACATTTGACCGTTGGGCGTATGACTGTCTAGTTTACAGTCGAAACTAAGACAAATTTGGCACGTTGGCGTATTAAATCTATTAGGTAAAGACGATGTGCTTCACTAGCCAAAAGTTAAGAAATTGGCAATAACTCCTGGGGGTGTTTCCCAAAGATCCTCAGTCGAACTTATCTCTAAGTTGGACTTGAGAGTTATGGAGAGCCATTTGTAGCCTTAAAATAAAATATATTCAAAAGCAAAAATTCAAGTATTTTAGAATTTTTATAAATTCCACATGAAAAACATGACATCTCCTTGATAATAAAAAATATGAATGATTTGAATCAACATTTTATGCCTTCTAGAATGACTTTTACAAATTATTTTCATAGATGCTAACGGCATTCCATAATTTTTAAGTCCAACTTAATGATAAGTTCAACTTGAAACACCCCCCAGATGTATGTAACTCGATAGCGACTACTTTCGTTAAATCAACCTATGGGGCAATTTCAATGGCCTTGTGAATTATCTATTGAAATATGCAAACATGCCAATGACGTATTACCTAATCCGAACATGATTTCTTTGGAATCTACAAAAGTGTATCAAAATCGCCCTGAGATGATATTTTTTCTTCTCGAAAGTAGTAGCGATCGTGTGGTATATATGCTGTACTTAGGAAAAGTTGGTAAATCCTAAACCTAATCTAATACCTTAATGCTACTATAAGTCCAACTCTAACCTTTCACTTTTGACGAAATGGAGCCCGGATCAATAGTTCCGATACTTGCCCCTGCGACAGTTGCTCTGGGCTTTGTTTCATCAAAGGTATAGGGTTAGGATTGGGTTTCAAATTAGGTTTCCGATTAGGGTTAGGGTTAGGGTTAGGGTTTGGGTTATCGTTAAAGTGTTTAGGCCAGATTATAAGTCCGGAGTTCTGTTGCTACATGTATATTATATTGACCGCGGATTAATTTCTCACCGGAGCATTGTGTCGTACAACCGAATTGAGTTGACTTGAATAAATAAATAATAATAATAATAATAATAATGGGTTCTTGTACAGCGCTCATGTCTGTCAAGCCTGACACTCTGTAGCATCGCTGTCATCATGGCACTGTACCATTTCAAGGAATAAATTCTTGCGAGGTATCCACTTACATTACCCGGGTCGAGTGTGGCAAAGTGAGATTAATGTTAACTGGAATGAATTGAATGAACTTGAATCCAAACTAGAATAAATTGAATATGATTGAACCCAATTCATATGAACTTTCATTTAACGGAGCTGACATGATGTGAAGTGAAATTAATCGAGTTGAATTGAATCGGACTCAAATTAAATTGAATTGAATTAAAATTAAATTAATAACTCACCATATTACTCCTCAAAATGTTGCCTAAAAACGAGATAACACCTGATGGTGGCCTGTTCTTATACCATTAGGAGACGAAGCCTAATGAGAGTTCGTCACAATAAAACAATATTTGAGTAGTTCTCTGCAAACTGAAAGGTTGTGTGTGAGGGAAATTAAACGAAATGGATAAAGCCTGACTATATTACGGTTATACCTGGGGCCAGTTTCACAAAAAAAAATTTTCAATGACAAATGACAAAAATCAGTGACAAATATTCTGATAACCAATCAGAAGCAAGGATTTCAGTAGCTTATAACAAAAACTGTCATTTGGCACTGATGACAAGTTCTGTGAAACGCCCCCCCCCCCCCGGAAGGAATTATTGCCAAATAATTTGGCTAAAAACAACGACGCCATCAAGAGATTGAGGATAGACAAAATAATTGATTATAAAGATGTTGTTCAGTCTTCCGAGCAATCAAAGCATCTCCACCTGGGCGTATCCCGAGTTTACCCATCGGGGAGGGGGAGGGGGGGGGGGGGCAGTGGAACGTTTGGGGGCATATTTATTACATATTTTCATAATTTTAACAAACGAATTCGTTTTCACTGGGTGCCTGCCGTAGCAAAAAGCAGATTTGACAAAAGGCTTAACTCCGTTTCGTTGACAATCAGCCATGCATGAAGACTCTCGTCTACGGCTGATTGTCAACGAAACGGAGTTAAGTCTTTTGTTAATTTCGTTTATTGATACGGCAGGCAGCCAGTGAAAACGAATTCGTTTAATAAAATTATGGAAATGCAAGCACTACTTTATTAAAACAAACAGAACTTTGTCATTCCTAGCTCATTTTTCCTGATTGAGGTGTCATATGAAAGGGCGGAAACTCAACTTTCTAGAATTGTGCATTTTTCTTCGAAATTCAGATACCGCCCGCCAAATGTCTTTTTGGTTTCCTTCCTTCAAATTGCTTTTACTCACTCATGCGTGAAATATGCATCATCTGAGCAGCATCACATGAAAGAGAAGACTCTAAGCTTACCAAATATGTATCATTAATTATAGTTGTGATTAAGTTATGATAGAACATCGATACTTCTCGGTTTCGTTTTTTCTGGGACGCACTGTATATACCTTTCGATTGGGAGGCACTTAACCCATGTCCCCTGTTGCAACGCCACTGACCCTTTCATGCGTGCAATTGAAGTTTTCTTGATGCAGATTATTTCATCGTTTTAAGTGACTATGAAAGAAATTAGAGAGTTATCCGCACAAAAGTAAGATTAATCTATACGTGATAGAAACGCAAATGCGCAGAGTCGTCAAAGGTAGAGGTAGATGTAGAGTGTCGAGGTTTCATTAAGAAAGGGTTTACAATGTGCTATCGACCGCTGGTATTGAGCAACCCATGGTTTGTTTATATTTGGCTGGAAAGTGAAGGTAGTTATTGAATTTTCTGCTTTTATTGTTCTTTGTATGCCGGTATACTAAAGAATGATATATATATAGGCCTATTTAACAACAATAACAGGGTCAAGGTATCTCAAAGAATGCGCTATTGATCACTGGAATTGACAGCGCATATAGGGTATTGATAGCTCGTAGGTTTAAGGCAGGAGAGTGAACGTAGTAATTTACTTTTCTTTGTTCTTCATTCTTAGACTGAGAGTTGACTGACGGACGGTATATAGGTTAAGGTGTTTAGTGAAGGGATCATCAAATAAATGGAAATGGTACATCGTGGGCTCTTTCGGTCTCTCATCGATTGGAGAGAAGTGAAGTCGACTTTTGGGACCGTATGGATCGATGTAGTTGTTCTAGTCTATTCCGATTTGATATGACATAAAAAAATAAAAAAAACTGTGAAAGTGGATTAGGTCATTCAACCAGTTTATTCCCCTCGTTTAGACAGATATCTTTTTTTTTAAATACCGTAACTTCGCCATTCACCCATTCAATGCCCATCTTTCCTCGCCATGCATATCAGTATTCATAGAATGACGTCATTCCCCCATTCAATGTCCATATTCAGTTTTCACAGAGACCTTTATAATCATCGCGTCATGCATATTCATCAATCTTCATGAAATGACGTCATTCCCCCATTAATAACCGAAACGGAAATTCGTTTTGCCCAATTGATCGTGAGCCCGGCGGCCACTGAGCAGCGCCACAGATTGACGTTGCTCTATCCCTTTGGCCAAAATTAAACTGATTGAAACCCAAGGGTCTGAAATTCAGACTATTACTAAATGGATTGAAATCACTAAAGTCGATTCGACAACTAACGGTCTTTATTTTTCTACTAAAAGATATTTTCAAGCCCTTTCATTTTGAGGCAAGTTCTAAACAAGGATTATCTTTCAATTGCCATTGAAATTTAACCTTCTCATTTTTTAGCCTACAAATGGGACATAGTACCTTTAACGTAGGTGGTCAAGTGATTAATTTTGTACGTGAAAACGTTTTTAAAATGACCAGAAATTAACACTTATTTATTATTCACAATTTTAGCACAAATAGATGGATATAATAATGACGTACGCTGATTGGCTTTTCAAGGTCAGCTGATACTACTCATCCCAGCTTTGAGACAGACTTAAGTTCTGATAAAAAACAGAAAATTAATTCTCACAGAATCAAACGAAACTTACACTGAATGTTCGAGATTACAAATAAATGTAATTTGCCAAACAATTTTAGTAGAAAATATATACTGGCTGAGTAATGAGCATAGAAAGATAAGGAAATCGAGGTAAGAGTATCGACACCATCTGTGTAGTCCCATATAAATCTTCCTGTGTAGAGTGCTTGTTACTACCAAGACTGAGCCAAATTGATTATGATTTTGATGACTCGAGAACCTTGCAGTACACACCAATACTTACATCCTACATGATCAAATTTTTTTCTGATCCATTCCACACCTTTTCTTTCACAATGAAATCGCATGACCAGAACTCAAACTTGTCTTTAAAATAAGACCTGCGTGGCACGCCGCAATGACACAGGGTCGAGTTTTGAGACTATTTACAAAATAGACTTGTTCCTTTTACATGTATTTCATGTACGTGTTCCTTTATCCAGTCCATGTAAACATTCAATCTATTACTGTCATCCACTGAACCAATAATCTTGTAAGAATCTATTCAATTTATAATAATTGCTATCTAACAAAAATTGTCTTTTAGTGCATAATGAAACGTTCTTCTTCTTCTTTTTGAAGTTATTATTAAAACTATTGTAATTATTTAGTTATTATTGAATTATTGTATGTCAATGTGCATTTTAAAAACCTTGTTTCGTGTTTGGTTGTTGTCAAGGCATGACATTATTTTCCCGTATTTGTTACGCGGCAGAATAATTACCCTTTTTACCTGAACTGAGACTATCAGCACTTTCGCTACAGTGCAAAACAAGGTACTTCAACCATGTTGGTTGATCCTAGTTTTTTCTTCATTTATATGCACTAACTGAAGGTATGTTTATTTCCGTGCTATTATTCTTATAAGTGTATGTTATGCTAGGATTGTACGTGTATCTTTAATGTTTTTGAGGTTTGTAGGACAAATTTGGGCCTCTTTTGAAGTGTGGATAGTGGTAAAAGTCCGTAATGACTGTGCTTACGGTTCTTGTGAAAGTGATTGATAATTTGTAAAATAATTCTTGGTTATATACTTCAAGGAAGTGTAGAGATGTTGAAATGTCTCATGATAGTTTATAAGTTATCTGGAGACGTTCATTATTGTTTTTGGTGTCATATTTCATAAATTCAGGAAGACACGTGAGACCTACTTTTCTTACGCTATTTTAGGACTTCAGTTAATCGTACAGATTATATAGCGGAGGGATATTTTTAGACGCCAGTTTTAGTGATTCGCCTTACGGTTAGTCTTGTTTATGTCGCCCTAGGTAATATCGCGTTTTTCGTTTTAATACTTGAAAAGGGGAATGGATTTTTGTAATGTGATTTATAGTATGCTGAATGGAGTTTTTATGTAATTCAGAAACGAGACAAAACAACATATTTTATTTTGCTTAAAGAAGACAATATTTATTAGAGTATAGAAGTGAATAGTTATTTGATAAGAGTTTGAATGTGATTCTTAAATTCTAGTTGCTTTACTCTATATAGTCTTAAACTTAAATACACCCTTGAAGGTCATGTATTTACTCTAGTTTGCATACAAAGAATGTAATCTAAGGAAAAGGGAACAATTTGGGTATTTTGAATCAATAGTCATTCTTTGTTTATCTTTGTTTCTTTACAGGATTCACACGATTGTTGAATGTGCTTTACAGCGCCACAACTATTAAAGGGAAGCTAAGTTCACGCCTCCTGTGTGGTTATTATAACAACGTGGAAGTTTAGACACGGTCTTATAACAGTTGTATTTCATTGAAACAATGTTAGTCTTTAAAGGACTTTTGCAATGTCTTCTTCTTCTTTCTTTCTTATTTTTGACAATAACATTAAATTGAATTGAATTGAATGGATTCCCTGTATACAGAGTATGTTATAACCATTGCCCCCTTACTCCCCATCTCATGAAAAGGACGAAATTGTGAATAGACGGAAATGGCCGAGGTTTCCCGTCCCTTCACACTCAGAAGCAGCTACAGAGACAATAGGGACTTTTAGATTTGCACAACGACAATGGGGATTGCTACGATCGACGTCCTTGTAATGTACTGCCTTGAATGGACGTCACACGTATCAGTCCACGCAAATCTAAAAGTCCCTAATAGTGACTTTTAGATTTGCACAACGACAATGGGGATTGCTACGATCGACGTCCTTTTAATGCACTGCCTTGAATGGACGTCACACGTATCAGTCCGCGCAAATCTAAAAGTCCCTAATGCCTCGTTACACGTATCGATCGATTTCTCTTGCAACAGAGAGTTCTACCTGTTCTACCAGTTGATTGGTAAGTTGACTCTTCGGCATATAAAAGTATTAATGACTGCTTTAATATTCGAGAAATAGTTGTTTTTATACGCTCTCGGGAAGGTTACAATTGTAACCTTCCCTTGAGCGTATAAAAATAACTATTTCTCTCAAATAAGTCATTAATACTATCATATGGAATGGATATGTTGCTGTTCGTGCAATTAAATGAAGTATTCACAAATCGCAACTCATGAAAGATTATCTGTGAATGATACAAACAAAACTTCTTTTTGTTTATATTTACAAGAAACGGTAAAAATTTCAGTTCAATTCAATTAAAATAATTTTATTTCTACAACTCAATAAAAACATGAATATTTCAAAATAGAAACCAAGAAAATACTAATTTCTGTACTAGATCGCCGGTATTCATGCAGAAAAATGGGCAACTCTGTCATGAGGCTGCGATGTTGTAGGCTCCATATTCAGCAGCTGTGGTGCATGATGTTAATATCCTATCATATAGCTCCGTTTAGTCTCATTTCACAACGCCCCCTATCGTCAGAGTCAGCAGCCATACATGTTAGCCTATGAACGTTTTTTTTTTAAATCGTTACAAATTCATTTTTTGTTTAAACGAAAAGCACATCCACCCGACGTACGTTATCACTAGCTCTTTCATTGGAGCCCTCATGTCTCATTGACTTTTGAAAGTTCACCCACCGTAATTTTTCATAATAGGTTGCAAGCTCGCCATTGCCTATAATACACATGTGAAACAAGTCGAACTTTGAACTCAGTCTGCCAAGTGATTGTAAGATTATAGGTCAAGCATACGAAGGATAAGAAGCATGAATTATCAATTATCACTTTTGCTTTGTTCATTATGTCCATTTCATCCAACCCCCCACCGTAATTTTTCCATTTAGTAAAAGCAAACATTTTGCCGAGTTTAGCAAAAACATGAATATTCATGAACAGTCAGACAATACAGCCTTTTAGTACGTAACGTATAGTGAATGGGAATGGGCGATGATCCGTCCAGGAGGTAGAGGTCAGTGTTTTGTGCTGGCCATGTTCACGCGAGCGAAAATGAGACAATCGGAGCAATATGAGTATCCTAAATATATGATTTCTCCACACGAACCTTATTTGTGTATTTGGCCCACCATAGTATTCCAAGTCGGTCTTTTGACCTTCATAATGGATTTTTTTACTTTTTTCATGAACACCGAAAGGGATATTTTCTTGAAACTTGTTATATTCAGAGAGTTAATCATATAAAAATTTGCCAATTTCTCTCAATAAGATAGCGATCTACATTTATTAAAACGTTCATCAAAAGTTTTAGTTAATGTCTGGTTTTCCTCAAACAATTTTTTTTTAATCAGCTTCTCTATTTTCTTTTTAGCAACCGATTAGGTTATGGCTGTATATTTTTAGTTTACGTATACGATGCACAAACGACGGACACTTTCGAAAGCTGTAATATTATACTCAGTGTAGCTGAGTGTTTCTACATTATCGTAATGGGTCATGGTTCCAAGTTTTGCTGGTACCTCAAGCCAAAAGACTTTCCCATTGAAGATGGCAACATCCCTCGGTTTGAATGTTAAGGAGATCCCAGATTGACCAGGGATCAGCTCAACAGCAGGACCGATTTCCCCGCCGGTCGTGGATACGTCCTGATAGAAGGCACGATCTGTCGTACTGCCATCGCAGAACAGGATGCGACCTCCTACGACCATACCGATGTGAACAGGCAAAGAAATGACAAATGAGAAAATTTATACATAGGCCTACCAATACGAGTTTTTTTTTTCTTTTAAAATCTCAACAATCTGGCACTAACAAATTGCATGCCCCGATGACTAATATTATAGACAACTCTCAGACTGCTCACAAGAGAAATACAAGCAACATGAACACATGAGGCATAACTACTGCACCTCCTTCCCCAATTATTTACTCTCTCCTTTTTTTTTCTTGTGATAAACAGCCATATCTTTTCCTTCTGACAAAATTTGGTCAATTTTCATTAAAGGACAAAATAAAACCAACACATAGGAGCGTCTGACAACAGAGGAGCTATTTTGTTAGGTTAGGGTGTTGTATTGTACAATTATGCTATTTCCTTCAAGTCCTTTTGATAAAGTTTGATGATAGGAGCAGGTGAGGTAAAATTGACCCACTTTTTTACTCCGGGTCTAAGCCCGACGATACAGTTAGACTGGCAACTTTTTCGTCTATGACTGACATGGTTTAAGTAACTTTAGTAGATAAAATTCTATGTTTGGGCTTAATGGACGGATTTTTCGGAACAGGATCTCAGACAATTAGATTATAATAGTAGTGTAAATGTTTGTCGAGGAGAGGGGGGAGGGGCGTCACAATCTGACACACGACTCTCAAGGAGAAGGATGTGAGAATTTTTTCCAGAAAAGGGACTCATTTTAGGACCTTCTATACCTATTTCTATATTTCTATATATTTTTATCAAATTCTGGATCCCTTGGTGAAACAGCGCCACCATGTTGGTGGATGCTGAGCAGGGCCATCCAACCGTTTATCTCGCGATCGTGTGTTTGTGTAATGTTTCGAATATTGTACTTCTCTTTATACGGAAATAAATTCAAATCAAATTCAAATCAAAATTTCCCTCAATTAAATAGCATTGTAAAGAGAAATTTTCACCAATATTAGAATCACCTTTATTAGTATTTTCAACAACTGATTTATTTTAAAATCAATTTTCCTTTATTTTTACTCTAGATATGGGATAGCCTGTGTTTTTAAATTCCACCACTCCCTCCCTAAAGAAAGGTGTGGAGGGATGTTTACCCCTACCCCCCCCCCCCCCCTGGATTTACGCCTTTGGATTCTACATACCTTCTGCGTCGAATGTGAGTCCAGAGAAGGTGTTGATGGCAGGATTTGTGTACACCTCTTCTGTTTCTCCAGTTCCATCAAGCTTTTTACGATCGATGCCATTTTTTCTGGTCCAGTACAGATAGCTAAAACAAAAACATAAATGCGATCGTTACATAGGTAGAGGGAGGATATTTGGATATTTGCACGGGTTACATGTCGCTTTTCCAAAGGTTAAGAATTCCACTGCAGGTGTATCATTCCGATGGTGTATCATTCCGAAGGACCATATTTCCGAAAATGGACAAGGGTTGATAATTCTGAAAATGACATGAAATTCGATATCGTTTTCTCGAAATTACGAACCTCCGTTATAACAAACCATATTTCATTTTCGAAATTACGAACCTTCGGAATAATGGACCCTTTTCACTTATGGAATTATAAACCTTTGGATTAACGAACCTCGGATTAATGCAAGAAATATACGGAATTATGAACTTTATTTCCCTGGTATATGGGAAATTCATATTCTTAAACCTTTGAACAAATTACCCATCGGAGTCCGGACGCACGCACCCCTTCCCCCGATCAAATAGATAGGAAATACTTAAAGGAAAAATGAAAGAGAGAGAAACAGAAGGAAAAGGGGAAAGGGAGTGTGAAAAGAAGACACTTAGACACTACACGGATGAACCCTCCTGCACCCTCCCGGCCTCCCCCAAGTGCTTTGATGATTCCAGAAACTTGCAGTACACACAAATACTTAAATGCTAGATGATCAACCTTTTCTAATCGATTCCACAACGTTTCTTTCACAATACAATCGCACGACCAGAACTCAACTTTATCTTGAATATGTTCGGTTCCCCTCCTCCACTCTCCATCACGCAACCATGGCTCTGGACCTATGTTAACAAACTAAGTGTTTTTTTCTTTGTGTGCCACTGAACCGAAATATCATTGTGCCACTTTTTTTCTTCTAAAATAATTTTGTATCTCCATCTTTTCTCGTACTCTTATATTTCTTACAGAACATTATCAATTGCTTTTCCATAAGTGATTTAAGAGTGGATTTCTGGCATATCAGTGATTGAGGATATGAAAAAAATACGTGGCAAATTAACAATTGTTAATCAATACCTAATATTTGCACCGATAGACACTCGTGGCACCCCATCGAATTTGCCAAATGGCTTATGTGGCCCATCGAAACGTTACTAAAGAAATAGAAGGCAGGTGAAGTTACAGCCAAACCTGATTTAGTGACCACCTGTCTAGAAAAACTACATGTCTACAAAGCGGACCACATGTTTTCCCCTTGAAAATGGTTTTCATTGAAACACCTACTAAAGGAACCTGTCTACAAAGACCACTTTTCGTGTTTCTCTTAGGCGGTCAGGTCTGACTGTATTAACCCGTTGTCTATACAGTGCGTCCCAGAAAAAACGAAACCGAGAAGTATCGATGTTCTATCATAACTTAATCACAACTATAATTAATGAATGATACATATTTGGAAAGCTTAGAGTCTCCTCTTTCAGTTGATGCTACTCAGATGATGCATATTTTATCTGAATTTCGAAGAAAAATTCACATTTCTAAAAAGTTGAGTTTCTGCCCTTTCATATGACACCTCAATCAGGAAAAATGTCCGAGGAATAACAAAGTTATGTTTGTTTAAAGAAGCCCTTACATTTTCATAATTTTAACAAACGAATTCGTTTTCACTAGGTGCCTGCCGTAGCAAAAAGCAGATTTGACAAAAGACTTAACTCCATTTCGTTGACAATCAGCCATGCATGAAGACTCTCGTTTACGGCTGATTGTCAACGAAACGGAGTTAAGTCTTTTGTTAATTTCGTTTATTGATACGGCAGGCAGCCAGTGAAAACAAATTCGTTTAATAAAATAATGGAAATGCAAGCACTACTTTAAACAAACAGAACTTTGTCATTCCTCGCTCATTTTTCCTGATTGAGGTGTGAAATATGCATCATCTGAGTAGCATCACATGAAAGAGGAGACTCTAAGCTTTCCAAATATGTATCATTCATTAATTATAGTTGTGATTAAGTTATGATAGAACATCGATACTTCTCGGTTTCGTTTTTCTGGGACGCACTGTATACTGAATTCTCCCTTACCCATAGGCATAATACAGGGACCACCAGGTTCCAGTAAGTAATGGGTTAAGTTAAAGGAATTAATATCATGCAAACGAATTTAAAGCTTACTTGTTGGCATCATCAGCAACCATGGCTTTGCAGGAAGCTATATCCAGGGCGAAATCCGTGTAATTTCCTACGCGATCGTCATCGAGAGACAGGGCGCCGATTTTACCTGTCGGGCTATAGTAGGTGACAAAGAGCATCCGGGACAGTTCTGGGATGTACACGTCCAATACGATTCCTGTGGATGAATACAGATCTAAGTTTAATACCAAGGGTGTACAATCTATTTGAAGGGGTTCCCTCCCGCAAAGGGCATATCCAGGAATTTGTTAACACAGAGGCCCCTAATATATGTTGTAGGATGGGGGACAGTTTACACCCCCACAAAAATACTCAGACAGGCGCAACAACAACAAATCAAAGGGAAAAATAATCATACCTGTGTTTCTGGTCAAAAAGATATTGTACATTTGGGAGTGGTGGTGGTGGAGGGGGGGGGGGGGGGTTCGCCCGAGCTTGTAGTTTGTACGGAACTAGATGTGATAATATATGGATTTATAAATGCTGAAGACTTGGATACCCCGTCCTTATCCTTCCATGATGTGTGTGAATGTAATTGCGGGGGGGGGGGGGGGGGTACAGACGTCTATCAATCAAAAATGATTATAGATCTTGAAATGAAAATAAACCGGATGGCCCCAAAACGTACTACCAAACTACCAATAATGTGGGGCCGAATCCACCGGTACCAGTGGAAGGAGGGTCTTTTTACATGAAAATGATACATGTACAAAGATTCACTAGGTTTTTTGCTTGTTTTATAGAGCATTTGTGACGCATGGTTCTCCAGATTCCTTCAAAGTAAATTACCTTACTACAATGCCAACCATTCAAACATCTCTTCCTCATTTTCCCCCTTTTTTGTAGATGGATCGCCCTCACTACCCTAAGCCTCCCGGATTATGAGACACTCGTGGACAAGAAAGAGTTGGAACTGCCGGAGCTTTTAGTCCGCTAAATAATTTCATACGAACTGAAATACCTAGCTGAATTTGTTAGTAAAATAATGGAATAATTCTTGCACGTCTAAGATATAATAGGGACTTTTAGATTTGTACGACGAGAACGTGGACTGCGACGTGTGACAGGCAATGTGACGTCCTTTTAAGGCACTGGCAGTGACGTCACATTGTCTTAAAGGATGTCACACGAGTAGTCCACGTTCTCGTCGTGTAAATCTAAAAGTCGCTATTGTCCCACACGTCACCAACCACATCTAGGTTGCAGTATGCCTATCAATAGGGACCTTTAGATTTGCGTGGACTGATACGTGTGACGTCTATTCAAGGCAGTGCATTAAGAGGACGTCGATCGTAGCAATCTACGTTATCGTTGTGCAAATCTAAAAGTCCCTATTATCATAATTGCAAGTCGAAATTAGAACTTGAATCAGACCCTTAAATGATACATGATAACACGTTACTTAGTATAGCATGGGACACCAAATGACAAAAATACTTTAGGTCTTACCCAAACATGCCGTATATAGTTCAAATTCGATCAGTATCTCTGAAACTGTGTTTTAAACAATTCGTATAATTTCATGTTTTTTTTTAACTAGTCATTAAAAACACCTGATTAAAAGAGAAATGCAAGTGGAATGTCATGTTTTTGTTGCAATGTTTATGTTTGCACTGCTATTGGATGTCTCCAAACTTGACTCATAAAAATGCGTCTAGAACAAAACAACTGCTCAACCAGTTTCGGCAAATTCGATATAATTTTACTTTTATCCAAAGATTCCCCATCTTGTGGTGTTACCGGTGAAATTCGCCCCTGCAATATTAGAAGTAAGCTATTCTGTTTGGAGGGGGGGGGTCGGAGGGGAGTCACCCTGTTTACCTGGGCCTTTGGGTACATTCGGAACAGCTTCTGGCGTTTTTCGGATAAGGTCTGTTCGCAATATATCAGTGCCATTACGGTCGGTCCAGTACAGTGTTTGTGTTGGGTAATCAAAATCGAAATTCGCTAGTTTAATCTCCAGACTCATGAATTCTGTGAAATTGAGGTCTGGGAGAGCTGACACGAAAATCCTGTCTGCATCTGAAACAAACATGACCGGTTCTCCTATAGAAACACAAACAAAATTTATACGCCACAAACTGATTTATTAGTGAAATGATGATTTGATACTACATTGCACCTGATGAAAATTGTAACACTCACGATAACTCTCTGTAAATTAAAACTAAATTGAATGAAACACTGGGTTTATAACAAAAAACAAGTTTAAGGGCATCAAACTTTGATCTAATCTATAACGCATATTTCTTTATGAGATGTTCACGGACAGCATCTCGGGGAGGATCCCATCCCCGGATTATAGGGTTATAGACATTTCTGTTACGAATAAGAAAAGGGTTCTCTCTCTCTCTATCTCTCTCCATAGCCATGATAAGCACAAGTGCATAATTTCGTCATCTTATCACTCAGGCACAACATTTTCCAAGATGGTACATGCTTGAAAATTCCACATTGAGGGGCCAATGTTCTTTGTCTGTTTTTACCTAAGGTATAACTATTGGGTTTCAGGTAGAAAAGGCCTGTTCTCCCCCCCCCCCCCAACCCCCTGCCCCCCCCCCTCCCCCCCCCCCAAAAAAAAAATATATATATATACATATATATAATTTTAAAAAAATATTATGACAACAATAATAATAATGACAATTAAATTTTTGTTTAAATAAAACAAAATCTTCCACTAGTAGCGTGCAAAACCTTACCTGTCGGTTGGTCGCAGTTTTTGCCTCTGTAATTGCTCGGACAACGACATAAGTAGTCATAGTCGGTCTCAATGCAATCACCGTGCACGCAAGGGTTGCTGATACAATCTAAAAAATACCCCAAATCGATCATGTAGTTACATACCATTTTTCATAATTCTAAAGGTTCGTTTATACTCCGAACGTTCATAACTCCGAACGTTCATTTTCCGAAAATGACTTATCTTTTCTCGGAATCATGAACCTTCGGAAAAACGTACGTTCAGAAAGGGGGGGGGGGGGGTTCTGATAATTTGGAGAATTACAAAGTTCACATAACATTCATTTCTTCAAACTATACACATTCGAATACTGCCAGTACTTTGATGATTCACCCTATGACAACATTTCAACATTATATGATATTAATATTTATATTTAGAATGTGCGTGTATTTCTATATGTCTGTCTGTCTCTCTCTGTCTCTATCGCTTGTAAAATTTATCTTAATGAAACACAGGAATTATAGAAAAACGTATCCAAGATGAATACTTTGGTATACTTCTCCCATTGTTCCTTGTAAAACAAAAAAAAACTACAAAACCACAGATCGAATTGAAAATAAGTTCAGAATTGTTAAAATTCGTGATAATTACCAGGAAGTCTACAGATACTCGCCAATCCTGGAAGGTTTGTCGAAACCCCAAGATATCCAGAGGAGTTTACGACCTTTTGAACCAGATCAACTGAAACTCCATTGGCCAGCACCAGCGATGGGCATTTTGGGAATGACCCGTAGCAACTCAGATTACCATGACAACGGCATGCTGAAAACAAAAAAATAAACGTGCTGTTTCAGTGATCTTCTTATAGAGGATTTAATTTGTTTTTTGGTGGTGGAGAGGAAGATAATGCCGGGCAGACTTTTAAAATATTCTCAATGGGATTGAAATGATAATTATTATTGTGATGATAATTGATTTCTAATAAACATTCATATTAAAGGATCTTTAAAATAAACATAATATTAATTACAATACACGGTACAGACTTGATTGAGCTGTTATTATGTTGTAAACGTATATCCGGCAATATTGTGAATGTGCTTATGAACGTAGTATAATAAGGATGTTAAAATAATATATTGGAGGCAAAATTCATTAATTTTTCATGATAAAACATATTTTCTTCCGGGATCAAACCGCTGCCCAACTCCCCTTTTGTCCAGTTGAAATTATAAGCGATCTTCTCGTCTATAAGAACATTTAATAAGTTGCCTATGTCTTATCTCTGTCACAGTAACATACCTCTAAATGATAAAGCTAGCACGGCGATGATAAAGAAATGAGTTCTATTTCCATCGGTTGCCTATGGATGAGAAAGTGAGAAAATCAGTCCAATGTCAGTCAGAGATATACAATTAACTACTAAGTCAATTATTCCCTTACCCTGCAAGTTTTGTACTTTTTTGAAGTATGATGAAAAATTGATTTGTCCCGATTAATGTTTTTTGATAATGTACTATATTAAAGCTTACATTCAAAGGTATTCAACAAATGCCCTAATTCAACCCGTTCACCTCTCATTCTTGAGTTACGTAAAACACAAAAAAACATTAAATTCAAAAGGGGTATAAATAATGTAATTAAAGGGATAGTTGAGTTCTGTTGCAGAGGGTGCTACACAATTTTTTTTGTTTGTAAGATGATGAAAAAGTGAGTGTCAAATTTGAAAGAACATAATATCTAAATGACAAAATCATCTTTGTTTGATCAAAGTCAGTTCAGAGACGGCTGAAATATAACGATTTCCAATACTTGTGTACCACCACAAATATTAGATATTTTGAAAAATTTGAAAAAACCGTTGAAAAAAAACGAAATAACGCCTTTTACGTCGTATTTCAGCCAATGCCGTTGTTGGATTTTTTGTTGGCGGCATTTTCGTGTTGCTAATATTACCCACAATTAGCCGGCTCATGTATTGTTATCTTTAATTAAATAACGGTCACCGTGTTTTTTTGAAAGTGGAGCTGAATTGGTATGATCGTATTGGCTAAATTTCACACATTTGGGGTCTCAAATTACCTTCATAGCAATTTTAGGTTCTAAAAGGGCACTATAAATGTCATAGATAAGAATAAGAGCAATAAAAATGCACTTTGAAGGCATTTGAGGTCTGAAAACTGAACTCAACTATTCCTTTAACTGTATTTACACGCTGGGATGCCACACGTGGGGTGGATAGTCAATAACCGCGCTCATTTGAAATTGTTATGGGCAACCTCGTATTTTTGTCAATACTTTGATAATGCTTATTTTCTAACACCTGAAAAAAGAGCGACAAATCGAGTAACGTTATCTTATTGACTTCATGTTAATTGAAACCAAACCTATCCAAACTAAATTCAAAAAAGGTTATAAGAAGTTATGGATTTTTTATTCATAATAGTGAATTAAATTTGACAATTTTTTTAACGCGTTTCTTTCATTTGTGAGCTTCTCTGCTTTATTTTTCGCAAAATAAATACCTCACCATTAACCTTTCGAAAGAAGTATGGACACCTTAACTGAATAGTGAAAATACTCCTCTAATTTTGCTACACAAATGTTAACATCAGTCAGCAAGCTAAATTTATATAAACGATTAAATCATACTATTATGTCATGATATAGGATTTCCCGGCCAAATTCGCGAGTTTGTCATTCAAATTAATTTGTCTTGCGTTCAAATTCGACGGTTTTAGTGCAGTCAGCTATATATCGGGTTTATATTCCCTTTTCTAGTTTTCAAATCTATGGAATTTTGGTTAGAATCTACGTATGTTTCATTCAAATTAATAAACAATGTGCTTCTTTCGCTATTTGGTCATTCGATTTGGCTCAACACGATTTTCTGACAACGCGACGATGTACTTCTAGCATTCTAATTCATTTGTAGCATTCAAATTAGCACTTTGTGCACTTAAATTGATGGTCAATATACATTTCTCGTTTATTACACACTTTTTATAGCTCATTCTTTTTCTTTCAAGATTGTTTTTTCATGTGTATTTCATCTTATTTAATTTTCTTGCATTTATACACTTATACTTATTAGATTGATCTGATATTCATCAGCATTTAAGTTTGATTGTTAAGAAGAAAAACACAGACTTGCATCTACGGACCTGATAGTCTCGGTATATTTGTAAATGTTCATGCAAGGAAGTTGTTTGTCTTATGTTTCATCATAAATTTATCATAATTTCATCATAATTTCATTATGGAAGAAGGGTACAATATTGTGACTGGGGTAGGGACTAGAGTCAACAATTTGAACATGATTCATTATTTAGCCATGTCTTTAGTTATCGATCTGCAGGCGGGCAAGTAAACTATGAAACTCTTTAAGAAAAACAGAGTGGTGTGCTGGGTATAAGAGACGATGTGAATTACTTTCGTAAAATTCCGAGTCTGTAGTAAAAAGGGGCCTCTGAGGGTATCCCCACCTTTCCCGGGTATATGAACATGTCTGTGCAGAAATGCCTTATCCCTTGATTTCGCCCCTTCTTTACTCTATGTCTGACTACACCCATCTGCATTGTCCTGAAAATAAATAAATGGAATAACAGCTTAGACCCCAATGGCAAATGATGCATTTTAACTGCATTATTTAAAAACTGTGAACATTTGTTGCAATTCTTCCCCCTAACATTCCTAACTTGAATAAAAATATTACGAATACGAATGACAGGAGTTAATTTGAATGATAAAAAATACGCTTCGACAAGTGAATATTAATTTGAATGCTATTTGAGCAGTTTCTAAATTGAATGACAGATCTATGAAACCCTTCGACCAAAATCCTAAATTAAATACAAATACTGGAAAATTTAATGATAATTGGCATGGCAAAGCCGATCTGCGCTAACTTAAATGCAAAGTAAATGAATTCGAATGACAAACACGCGAATTTGGCCGGGAAATCCTATATTTATAATCATTTAAGCATTTTTCAACATATAATTTATCGCCTTTTATTTTATACAATTTTTGAATATTGACTTAATTTTCATATCTGTGTTGCATACATATGTTTAATAATTATTATTTTTAGAATCCATACAGGAAAAAAGCCTTATAAATGTCTTACATTTGACCGTTGGGCGTATGACTGTCTTCTTTACAATCAAACTCAAAGCTACGAACAAAAATTACACGTTGGCGTTTTAAATATTAGGTAAAGACGTTTTGCATCACTAGCCAAAAGTTAAGAAATGGCAATAACTCCTGGGAGTGTTCCACAAAGATGGACTTGAAATTCATGGAGAACCTTTTGTAGCCTTAAAATAAACTACATTCAAAAGCCAAAAATCAAGTATTTTAGGCTTTTTATAAATTCCACATTAAGAACATGACATCTCCTTGATAATAGAAACTATGAATGATTTGAATCGACATTGTATGCCTTCTAGAATGACTTTTACAAAATATTTTCATGGATGCTAACGGCATTCCATAATTGTTAAGTCCAACTTAAAGATAAGTTCAACTTAAGATCTTTGTGAAACACCCCCAAAAATCAAAAGAGGAGTACGTCAGGGATGCGTAATGTCCCCATCTCTGTTCAATTTGTGCACAGAGTTAGTATTAAGGGTAATTTCAGATTATGAAAGGTGTTAGTATTGGGGGTGTAAATATTAATAATTTACGTTATGCTGATGACACTGTACTTTGCGCAGAGAATGAAGCAGAGTTACAACATATATTGGATATTGTAAAAGTCAAAAGTGAAGAGTTTGGTCTAAGCATGAATGTCAAGAAAAGTAAGTCAATGATTTTTAGTAGACCAGAGAATAAGCCTAGAATATGTTTAAAACTCGATGGACATATCATTGAGCAAGTCAGTAATTGCATCTACTTAGGACAAAATATCACAGATGATGCCAGATGCGACGCAGAAATAAAAAGAAGAATAGAAATTGCTCGGAATACATTTCTGGCAATGAAAGGATTATTCACAAATAGAAAGGTGAAATTTGCGCTTAGGTTGAGACTAGTAAACTGTTATGTATGGTCTGTCCTATTGTATGGAGCGGAAACATGGACAATAAACAAGGCCATGTAAAATAGAATAACATCTTTTGAAATGTGGATCTACAGAAGAATGATGAAAATATCCTGGAAACGAATGAAAACCAACAAAGAGATATTGCACGTGGCAGGGCGTAAACAAATTGCACTAGTAGGATTAGTTAAGGAGAGAAAAATCAAATACTTTGGTCATGTTAAAAGGCACCAAAGCCTCTTAAAGGATGTATTGGAAGGAAGAGTGGAAGGAAGTAGACCTAGATGGAGACCCAGAATCAACTGGGAAGAGAATGTCAAGAACTGGAGTGGATTAAAACTGCAAGAGTGCACCAGAGTGGCAGAAGATTGAAATGGAGGGATGTTGCAATCAACCTACGAACCGGGAGAAGATACTCAGATAGATAGATAGAAACACCCCCTCCCAGATGTATGTAACTCGATAGCGACTACTTTCGATAAATCAACCTGTGGGGCAATTTTAATGGCCTTGTGAATCACCTTTTGAAATATGCGAACATGACAATGATGTATTACGTAATCCGAACATGATTTCTTTGGAATCTACAAAAGTGTATCAAAATCGCCCTGAGATGAGTTTTTTTCTCGAAAGTATTAGGGATCGTGTTATGTATGTGATATACTTAGGAAAAGTTGGTAAATCCCAAACCTAATCTAATACTTTAGTGCAACACCAACTCTAACCTTTCACTTTTGACGAAATGGAGCCCGGAGCAATTGTTCCGATACTTGCCCCTGCGACAGTTGTTCTGGGCTTTGTTTCATCAAAGGTATAGGGTTAGGATAAGGTTTCCAATGTGGTTTCCGATTAGGATTAGGGTTAAAGTGATTAGTCCAGAGTAGAAGTCTGGAATGATGTTACTGTATTATATTGACCGCGGAAATTGTTGTCACCAGAGCATTGTGTCGTACGACCGATTGAGTTGACTTGAATAAATAATAATAATAATGATGATATATAATTGGTTCTTGTACAACACTCATGTCTGTCAGACTTGACACTCCGGCTGCTCCACATTATTACCCCAGCTGTAGCAGTGCTGTCATCATGGCACTGTAGCATTTCAAGGAAGGAATTCTTACCAGGTATCCACTTACATCACCCGGGTCGAGTGTGGCAAATTGAGATTAATGTTAAACTGGAATAAATTGAACTAACTTGAATTCAAACTAGAATAAATTGAATATGATTGAACCCAATTCAAATGAACTTTCATTTAACGGAGCTGACATGATGTGAAGTGAAATTAAGCGAGTTGAATTGAATCGGACTCAAATTAAATTGAACTGAATTAAAACAAAATTGACAACTCACCATATTACTCCCCAAACTGTTGCCTGAAAACGAGATTACACCTGATGGTGGCCTGTTCTTGTACCATTAGGAGAAAAAGCCTGATGAGAGTTCGTCTCAATAAAACAATATTGGAGTAGTTCTCTGCAAACTGAAAGGTTGTGTGCGAGGGAAATTAAACGAAATGGAGTAAAGCCTCACTATATTATGGTTAGACCTGGGGCCAGTTTCACAAAAAACTTTTTTCAATGACAAATTACAAAAATCAGTGACAAATATGCTGATAACCAATCAGAAGCAAGGATTTCAATAGCTTATAACAAAAACTGTCATGTGAGACTGATGACAAGTTCTGTGAAACACACTCCAAGAGGGCTTGACCAAAAGGAATTCTTGCTAATTAATTTGGCTAAAAACAACGACGCCATCAGGAGATTGAGGATAGACAAAATAATTAATTATAGAGATGTTGTTCAGTCTTCCGAGCAAACAAAGCATCTCCACCTGTGGCGTAGCCCGAGTTTACCCATCGGGGGGGGGGGGGGGTGGGCAGTGGAACGTTTGAGGGCATATTTCTTACTCGCAAAATGACATTCGGGTTCGAAACCAAGGGGATGCGCTTATTGCCCTTTGGTAAGGCATTAATCCTCATTACCGGGTCTCTCGGAGAGGACCTTAAGCCATCGGTCCTCTGGTTGCTTACTAACAAGCATTTGTGCTTTCTTAGCAGTCAGGTGAATAACCACCGCTACAACCACTACAACTACTACATGCGAATTTAAAGGCTACGGATGAGGGGTGTTGGGGTGTAGCCTACGGAAGTTTGTCTATAGGCGCCATATTTTCTCTGCCTATTCCCTTCCTCCCTTCCCTTTTGTTCGTTATATATATAACTCTCGATTGGGAGGCACCTATATACCCCATGTCCCTTGCTGCAACGCCACTGGCACTGACCCGTGCATTCGTGCAATTGAAGTTTTCTTGATGCAGATTATTTCATCGTTTTAAGTGACTATGAAAACAATTAGAGAGTTATCCGCACGAAACGAAGGTTAATTTGATACGTGATAGAGACGCAAATGCGCAGAGTCGTCGAGGTAGAGGTAGATGTAGAGATGCGAGGTTTCATTGAGAAGGGTTTTACAATGCACTATTGACCGCTGGTATTGAGAACCCATATGGTTTGTTTTTTTATTTGGCCGGAGAGTGAAAGTAGTTATTGACTTTTCTGCTTTTATTGTTCTTTGTATGCCGGTATACTAAAGAATGATATATATATATATATATATATATAGGCCTATATAACAACAATAACAAGGTCAAGGTATCTCAAAGAATGCGCTATTGACCACTGGAATTGACAGCGTATATAGGGTATTGATAGCTCGTAGGTTTAAGGCAGGAGAGTGAACGTAGTAATTGACTTTTCTTTCTTCTTCATTCTTAGACTGAGAGTTGACTGACGGACGGTAGGTCAAGGTGTTTAGTGAAGGGATCGGCAAATAAATTGAAATGGTCTCTAATCGATTGGAGAGAAATTAAGTCGATTTTTTGGACCGTATGGATCGATGTAGCTGTTCTAGTCTATTCCGATTTGATATGAAATAAAAAAAAAATGAACAAACTTTGAACGTGGATTAGGTCATTCGAACAGTTTATTTCCTTCGTTGGAAACGGATATTTAGGTATTGTTCAGTTTAGGCAGATATCTCTTTTTAAATACTGTCACTTCACCCACTCAATGCCCATCTTTCCTCGCTCCATGCATATTCATCAGTATTCATAGACTGACGTCATTGCCTATTCAATGTCCATTTTCAGTTTTCACAGAGACCTTTATAATCATCGCGTCATGCATATTCATCAATCTTCTAAAATGACGTCATTCCGCCATTCAATGTCGATCTTTCTTCGCTCCCCCGACATGCATATATTCATCAATATTCATGAACTGACGTAATTCCCCAATTCAATGTCCATCTTTCAACGTGGCAGCCTCTTTAAAACCTCTAATGAATATTAATTATGCTAATGAGGTTATGTAATGTTACGTACTATATTGAATGTCCCATTCACTGTCCCTATGTGGTAGGCTACGGGAGTTTGTCCAAGCGTCAAATTTTCTCGGCATTTCCCCCCTTTTCCCTCCCTTTCTCTCTCTTTTCTCGTTAAAAAAATATTTCATGTTATTTATATACCTCTTTTTTTTTTGGGGGGGGGGCACTGACCCCATGTCCCCTACTGGAACGCCACTGAACCTTGCATGCATGGGATAAAATTAGTGTCCCTGCAATTAAGTTTTCTTGATGAAGATTAATTCATTGTGTTGAGTGACTATTAAAATTTCTAGAGCTATTCGCAAGCAATTAAAGGTACTATGTCCTATTTGCAGCCAACATCAAATTGTATAGAACTTTGCAGAAATTATGAATATGTTACGTTTGTTCTATCTGTGAAATTTAAACGTTAGCAGTCTCCTAATATTCGAATTATGCAAGACTTCAGTCTAGACTTCACTGTCAGACACTATTGAGTGACTGACTTCTCCTATTTTTCTTTGGTAATAACATACATAAAATGGGCTATAAAGGGTACATGAGCGTTTGTCTACATCAATAACCCACTTCTTGTAATGGCCAAAATTAAACTGATTGAAACCCAAGGGTCTGAAAATCAGACTATTACTAAATGGATTGCAATCACTAAAGTCGATAAGACAACTAACGGTCTTTATTTTTCTACTAAAAGATATTTTCAAACCCTTTCATTTTGAGGCAAGTTCTGAATGAGGATTCTCATTTTTTGGCCTACAAATAGGACATAGTACCTTTAACGTAGGTCAAGTGATTGATTTTGTACGTGAAAACGTTTTTAAAATGACCAGAAATTAACACTCATTTATTATTCACAATTATAGCACAAATAGATGGATATAATAATGACGTACGCTGATTGGCTTTTCAAGGTCAGCTGATACTACTCATCCCAGCTTTGAGACAGACTCGAGTTCTGATAAAAAAAAATTAAAAAAATTCTCACAGAATCAAACGAAACTTACACTGAATGTTCAAGATTACAAATAAATGTAATTTGCCAAACAATTTTGGTAGAAAATGTATACTGGCTGAGTAATGAGCATAGGAAGATAAGGAATCAAGGTAAGTAGCACCGACACCATTTGTGTAGTCTCATATACATCTTTCTGTGAACAGTGCTTGTTACTTTACCAAGACTGGGCCAAATTCTTAATGATTTTGATGACTCCAGAACCTTACAGTACACACCAATACATACATGCTACATGATCAACTTTTT
Source organism: Strongylocentrotus droebachiensis (assembly GCA_035222895.1). Lineage (NCBI taxonomy): Eukaryota > Metazoa > Echinodermata > Echinoidea > Camarodonta > Strongylocentrotidae > Strongylocentrotus > Strongylocentrotus droebachiensis. Next base: position 50,858 of record JAVYIG010002402.1, read on the forward strand.
CTGATGCATTCCATTCCACACCTTTTCTTTCACTATGCAATCGCATGACCAGAACTCAACCTTGTCTTTAAAATACTGGTATAGACCTGCATATATGGCACGCAATGACAAAGGGTCGAGTTTTGAGACTATTTACAAAATAGACTTGTTCCTTTTACATGTATGTCATGTACGTGTTCCTTTATCCAGTCTATGTGAAAATTCAATCTATTACTGCCATCCACTGACCCAATAATCTTGTAAGAATTTATTCAATTTATAATGATTGCTATCTAACGTTGTCTTTTAGTGCATAATGAAACGTTCTTCCTCTTCTTTTTTAAGTTATTATTACAACTATTGTAGTTATTTAGTTATTATTGAATTATTGTATGTCAATGTGCATTTTAAAAACCTTGTTTCGCGTTTGGTTGTATTTCATTGAAACAATGTTCTTTCAAGGACCTTTGCCATGTCTTCTTCTTCTTTCTTTCTTATTTTTGACGATAACATTAAATTGAATTGAACTGAATGGATTCCCTGTACAGAGTATGTTATAACCATTGCCCCCTTACTCCCCCTCTCATGAAGCAGTCACAGAGACAATAGGGACTTTTAGATTCGCACGAAGACAATGGGGATTGCTACGATCGACGTCCTTTTCATGCACTGCCTTGAATGGATGTCACATGTATCAGTCCGCGTAAATCTAAAAGTCCCTAATAGGGACTTTTAGATTCGCACGAAGACAATGGGGATTGCTACGATCGACGTCCTTTTAATGCACTGCCTTGAATGGACGTCACACGTATCAGTCCACGTAAATCTAAAAGTCCCTAGTGCCTTGTTACACGTATCGATCGATTTATCTTGCAACAGCGTTTAAAGCGGAGCGCGTGAAGTTTTTTTATATTTTGAATGATAATACTGATTGCCCTATTGATAACCCCAGGCACGTACGCAGGGGGGGGGGGGTGAACCCCCTTTTAACTTTTCGTATGTGTGTGTTTTGGTGGAACCCCCCCTTCTTTATTTTGTTTTCTTCTTCAAATAAATAAATTTAAAAAACAACAACAACAACTATGGTATGGCTGACCTTACCCCCTCCCCCCCAACGAAACGAAATATCGATCGGCCAAATTTTGAGACACACATCAAAAATGTGCTCAAACCCCCCCCCCCCCGGTTGGCTGAGTCGTTACCAAATTTTTGGCGTGATTTTTAAATTTTAACCCCCCCCCCCTCGAAAAAAATCCTGCGTACGCCCCTGGATAACCCTATGGATGAACCAGTCCGTTACGATAGAAATAGAACGTTTAATTTGGTTTCGTATCAATCAAGGTAACCAAAAGAAACTAAAAAGTTGATAGGCAGATTTCATAATTTGAGGACAAGGGTCACCTCTATTTTTGATTAAAGTAACGTAAATTGTTCGCCTCTAAGTCTTAGGTGAGGCTTTCTAACAACCCACTCAGCCCCCCCCCCCCTCCCCCTTCCTTTCCCTCCCTCTCTTCACTCAAAACTCACATCTTCCTTCAGACATTTAAATGCTAACTTTATTGGAGGAGCTCGCGCCTTTTAATAGATAAATGGCGCCATACAAATGTTGTGAATCATCATCATCACCATCATCTCTCTCTCTCTCTCTCTCTCTCTCTCTCTGTTTGTCTCTCTCCCTCTCTCTCTCTATCTATTATATATCGCTATCTTGATCTATCAGCACATACCCCCTCCCAAATCTCTCTCTCTCTGCCTCCCTATATATCTCTATATCTATCTATCTCCATCTAACTATATACCTCTCTCTCTCTCTCTCTCTCTCTCTCTCTATTATGTATCGCTATCTTGATCTACCTGCACATACCCCCTCCCAAATCTCTCTCTCTCTACCCCCTCCATATATATCTCTATATCTATCTATCTCCATAATTATCTCTAACCGTATACCCCTCTCTCTCTCTCTCTCTCTCTCTCTTTAAAAAAAATAATGTTTATTTCTCTCACTGTCCCATTTATCCTTCCTGTATCAATTATGCAATGTACGATCATTACAGGGCCCCGTCTAACAAGGTTTGGGTGTAAATAATGTTTTGGTGGCGTCGCCCGCTTGCCGCCTCGCTGTCTCCGTCTTCACGAATTAACATTGTATTATATAACATTTTATGTACTTTTAATGCCCTGCATTTTCCAGTAAAATGGAAGTGTCTTGGGCTAATGTATATTCTACTTTGTTGTGCAAGTTTGAACAATAAAGTGACATGTATATAAACAAAAAAACAACAAAAAAAATAGATCGCAACCATGCATGTCTAAGACCTCCAGAAATATTTACAACTTTTTCTGCCACTTTTAGTTTTTATCTGTTATTTCTTTTTCCTTCCTCATTAAAGGAGAACCAACCCCAAAGAATAAATTTATTTGTTGTGAGAGATTTATTGCACTCTTGTCCATCAATCTACAAGATTCCCCACCAATTTAGTGTATCAGAAAGGCATACAGCCAGCAAGAATAAGGTACAGTTCCTCATCAGCAAGAGACGGGTATCGCCATTTTCTTGATTGCATGACGTAATATCCGGAGTAGTTTATCAACTAAATGTATTCAAGTAGATGGATGCTTCCTTCTCACCGCACACACCTGACAGGTGTTTGTGGTGTTGATGCATCTCATTCACCTGCTATATTATTAGTCTTTGTACTCCAATTAGGCCACTTTCGTAATGTAACCAAATTTAATGCATAAGTCTTTGTTAAGTGCCTCAATACAAATTATTTTATTCACCTGATAAGAATAATAGTATTACAATAGACAGAATCCGAACTGCATACATTAGTTGTTGCCAGGTTGGAAAAACGTTATGGCTTGACCTACCTAGCAACACTTAATATCTGCAGTTGCATTATGACTATTGAAATACTATTATTCTTATCAGGTGAATGAATAATTTGTATTAAGGCACTTCACAAAGACGTATGCATTAAATTTGGTTACATTACGAAACTGGCCTATTGTCAGAACGCAAATTGCATAAATAAGTTGGTACTGTTCTTGGGCGAAGGTTTCGCATAAATCAGGGACATGATAGAGATTTTTCAACCGCTATATTCAAAGTATTTCTAAATAAATGAGTTACATTGTTTGCCATATTATAAATTTTTCACCAAAATTTAATTTTTACCTTCTTGGCTATGATTTTCCCTCATTGAAAAATAAACGTTTTGTTTTTTAATTAAAAAGTCTTTCCAACTAAAGATTGGTGCATGATACATGTATAGCCCGCCTGCGCATATTTTTCGCCTGGTACGTCCCATTTTCAAGGAAATGGATGCGCCCATGTCATGCTAAAAGGCATAACATCATGCCAAGAAATCTGCATTTATATAGCTCTTGTAAAAGGCAGGAATTCATTTCGTTTTGGGGGAACAATAAAAATATTGCAGAATATCACTAACCCGCTACCGGATTCCATATGTGCGCATGCTCAGCTCCAAATGTGCGGGGTATTCTGCAGTTATGTAAATAGTGTAATTCTCATACACATTTTGAAAAAACGCTTTCACCTTTCCTCAGCCAATACATATAGTTAGTTGGATACCGTTGAACGATCGAACATAAAAGCCCTGGATTCATCAATAGGCTTTGTGGCCGTGGAAACCCTAGCTGTAAACAATGCATGCTCGGACGGTACTAAATGAATGGATGAAGAGTTTTATTCATTGGGTTGGGTATAACAGGACGTGGTATACATATTAGCATACCACAATATCTATACTGTTTCAAGTGTTGATGAGCCATCTCTGTTGGTGTCTCCGTGGCATTATCGACTAGCTAGAATTAATTTCACAATTTGAGGTGAAAATGGGGACGGTATCTTCTAAATCATCCGGGTTCAGCATGAAAAAAGACTACAATATCCATGTCAAGACTGGCGACCGCAAAGGCGCTGGCACCGATGCCAACGTCTACATCGCCCTCCACAACGACCAAGGGAAGCGTTCGCGTGACATCCAGCTCGATTGCAGGTTCAAGGACGATTTCGAGCGTGGCAAGGTCGACACGTACCCGGTCTCCAACCTTCCGAATTTCGGGCGGATCTCGATGATTGAGCTATGGCGGGATGATGCTGGCCTGAATGATGACTGGTACGTCGATTCTGTGACCGTAGACAATGTTAGGTCGAAGGAGAGGTATATCTTTCCTCTACATCGATGGGTAAGGGATTTCATGAAGTTGTTCATCAATGAAAACGACATCAGTCTTCCTCAGGACGATCTCAAACAGGAGCAGAGGCAGTTTGAGCTGCTCAAGAAAAGGAGCCTGTATGAGTTTGAATGTAAATCAGAAGGTTTGATACCGCAGGTAACTATAATACTTCATTATTGGCCTACCCTTTTTCTCATTCATTTCAAATCTTATCATGATTATAGAGCATGTATTAGTTGTATCATTAATAGTTAACATAGCAATATATAGCGCTTAAAAAGAAGGTTGAGTTCTTGGAAGAGGTGAACACTAATTTGTGAGCATTATCATTGTTATTATGCAAGTGTAGAAGAACATCAGATAAAACATGTTTCCTGAAAAGCATGGCTCTTTAAATGCCTTCATATTCTAAATATGGCATATGTAAAAGCATACAAATCGGGACGGATTTTTATGCCACATGTTCGTGTAGTCCCATATACATCTTTTTGTATACAGTGCTTGTACCTTTACCAAGACTGGGCCAAATTTATTATCATTTTGATGATTACAGAACCTTGCAGTACACACAGGGGCGTCGCCAAAGGGGGGGGGGTGCGACACCCCCACCTGTCAGGATATTGTCGGTAAAATTGCGCTGCCGTCGGGAAAAAGAGAAAAGGGGGAGGGGAAAAAAGAGAGGGAAAAAAAGAGAGGGAAAAAAGGGAGAGAAAAAAAGAGAGGGAAAAAAAGAGAGGGAAAGGGAAAGAAAAGAAGAAAAAAAAAGAAAAGAAAAGAAAGAAAGGAAAAGAAAGGAAAGAAAGGAAAAGAAAGGAAAGAAAAGAGAAGAAAGAAAGAGAAAAAAGAAAAAGATGGAGGAGAGGAAAGAAAGGAAAAGAAAGAAAAGGCAAAAAGAAGAAAAAGAGTGAAAGGGAAACAAAAGAAACGGGGGGTGAAAGAGAGGAGAGAGAGGGGAGGAGTGGGAGTAAAAGAGAGTAGGGGGGTTGTTGGGTGGAGTCGTCTCGTCGAGTGAGCAAGAAAGACACGGGTAAATATGTTGCTGTGTCGGGTCAGCTGTGTCGGTATTCTTGCTCGATCCTCGTGTACTATATCAATGCAGAAGTTTGAAGTCGGTGAGATGTATATTGTCGGTCGGGCGACAAGTTTTTTTCCCCACGAACTGTGACTTCTTATCCGCTGTGACGACTTCGAGAGTGACTACAACTACAATACTTGTATTTTCTCGAAGTTTCACTTTCCTATAATATCAGCTAAAAAAAATCAGAGGTTTACAATTTTCGGGGAAACTAAATTCAAACAAGGTTTAAGAGACAACAACGGTACGTCGAATCATTTTCCTTTCTTTATATTGTGATGAAACGCCAAAAATTCCGCGCTTCGCGCGGAAGGGGAAAATTCATTTAGACGAGTCGAGAACGGTACAACGAATCGTCTTCTTTCTCTTATAATTTAAGGAAATGTCAAAGCTTCCGCGCTTCGCGCGCGAGTGGGAAACTGAATTCAGACAAATAGGGCTTATTAAAAGTCGAAAACGCTACAACGAATCGCGTCCTTTCTCTAATAATTTGAGGAAACGTCAAAGCTTTCGCGCTTCGCGCGAGAGGGGGAAACTAAATTCAGATGAAATGGGCTCAATAAGATTCGAAAACGGTACGAGGAATCGTCTTCCTTTGTCTATATTGTGATGAAACGCCAAAAATTCCGCGCTTCGCGCGGAAAGGGAAAACTTAATTAGACGAGTCGAGAGTGGTACGACGAAACGTCTTCTTTCTTTAATAGTTTAAGGAAACGTCAAAGCTTTCGCGCTTCGCGCGAGAGGGGGAAACTGAATTCAGATGAATAGGGCTTAATAAGAGTCGAAAACGGTACGATGGATCGTCTTCCTTTTTCTATGTTGTGATGAAACGCCAAAAAATCCGCGCTTCGCGCGGAAGTAGAAGACATTATTTAGACGAGTCGAAAACGGTACAACGAATCGTGTTCTTTCTCTTATAATTTAAGGAAACGTCAAAGCTTCCGCGCTTCACGCGAGAGGGGGAAACTGAATTCAGACAAAATTAATAGGGTTTACTTAGAGTCGAAAACGGTACAACGAATCGTGTTCTCTCTCTTATAATTTGAGAAAACGTCAAAGCTTTCGCGCTTCGCGCGAGAGGGGGAAACTGAATTCCACATCGTTTCATTCACAATCTATCGCATGAACAGAACTCAACTTTATCTTAAATATTGCACCTCTTCGGAACTTTTCAAGCAGAAGATACATTAACACCAGTGGCCCCCCCCCCCCCCCCCCTGGCAAAACAAAGAAGGGAAAAAAGGAAGGGAAAAAAAGGGGGAAAGATTTTATATATATATTTTTTGGTGCTAAAGAAAGCAACAAAAACAAAAAGTGTTCCCCCCCCCCCCGGCCACTGAACGATATATCTGACGACGTAAGAAGAAAGGTAGGGGAGATCAGTTGCGATATTTCCCGCAAACAAGGTGTAATTGGGGGGGACAATTGACAATTGTCATGAATCATTGTCTTTACGCTTACCATTATATGCATCTGGCTCGAATTTTGCTTAGGTATTTGGTACTGGATGATTTAAATGGTAAAAATGAACTTGTGTCCTATTCATTCTAGTCTTATTCGTTTGCATTATGTTTTATTCATTCAAGTTCTAATGTTTCTGACTGTTTTCAAGACAATATCTTTTTTGTCGATCATAGTCCTATGTAGCTTGATAGAAAAGCAATCCAAGCAATGATTTATGAATTGTAGCGACAATCGCGTTCGTCTTTGCTGCTCTGCAATAATACTTGACAAGCAGTATTAATTAATTTTCAAGGACTCATGATAAATTCGTTTAACAGTTGATTACCCTCGGTTGATTCTTTTGTTCGGATTATTTGGCGGGGGAGATAGAAGTGAACGATCTCACGCTTATAACGACGTTATATTATTATTCTTATTTGTTCATCGTCTCCTACATGTAATAATAATAATAATAATAGCCTAATAGTCCACTCCAAATTGTATAGAACCGAAACGAAAATTCTTTTTGCCCAACTCAATTCAATTCAATTCAATTGTTGTTAAGAATTTTTTGGTTGCACTCTGTAGATTATGATGATGTGATTGATCTTGTTTTCAATAACAAAATCAAACACATGACAAAAATCTACTGGGTGCATGCCAATAAGTTAAGGTGTGGCGTACACATGGCAATCACATGGTAGATACAATTATGATCATCAGTACTGGGTCTAATAAATAAAAGAGAACTAAATTTGAACCCGGGCCATAGGCTACCCCCTCTCGTTCTCTCTCTCTCTCTCTCTCTCCCTCTCTCCCTCTTTATGGCCTTACTTTTCCCTCTCTTACCTCCATGTGCATTTGTATGCCTCAATAATACAGAAAATAAACAAATAAGATTCTTTCTCCTCCCCTCCTTCTTCTATGTAGTAGGAGTAGTATTAGCAGCAGTAAGACAATAATAACTATTATTATGGTTGGTGTTTTTTTTTTTCTTTCTTTTCTTTCCAGAGAAAAATATATTCAATCATTCTTGAGCAAAAAACCAAACAATACATTTGAACAAAGTATTGGTAAAACAAACATTATTACAACATTCGCACACGTCTCCAATTATCAAGTAATATACAACGAATTTATTGCGTTTGATAAAAAGAACCCGCTCAACCGTTTAAGCATTTAAAGATAGCCGTTCCCTTTTGTATTTCGCAGAGAATATATAGTGTTGTGCATATAAAATGACAAAATTAAAGATAGATTGCGAACCTTCTGGGAAACCAAAACCAATTTCTATTCAAAAGCACTTCATTGTTTAGAATAGAGCTTTGGAAGTCTTGAATGTATTGATGAAAAACAGGGCATTCCCAAAACAAGTGTGAAATACTTTCAACAGAGGATAAGCAAAATGTACATAAATTAGAATTAGCTATGCCCATAATGTGAATATATTTGTTGACACCTAGTATTCGATGTAAAATTCTGAACTGAAAATAACGAAGTTTCGTAGAATTTTAAAGGAATAGTCTAAAGTTTCTTCCAGTCTTGAACAGGTTCAGTTAAACTTGTAGCCCATTTTATTTCCGAAATCGGGACTTTAAGAATCTTTGCAACACAAATTTGATGAACATATTTGCATACTTTGAAAACCTTCTTTAAGTTATGCAACAATAAACAAAAAAAGAGGTAAACATATATTTAAAATATCAAATAATTCATACCAAACATATCATCAATTATCATCAATACTGTATTGCATTTTGAAACGTACATTTAGGGTTTTGTGGGAAAGACTCATCAGGTCAGTGGCGGATCCCCCTGGGAAAAAAAAGGGGGAAAAAGTCCCTCCCCCCCCCCCCCCCCCAAGCCACTGAACGAAATATCTGACGACGTATTTTTTCCAATTTCCGGGGCCAACAAAAAAAATGTGCTCTTCTTCCCCTCCCCCTGGTGCTCAAACAGCTTAAAAGTGTTATCCCACGATAGTTATCTGGATCTGTATCCTACCCTTTTTTTTAAAATAGGGACTATACTACCTAGACACCAGTCTTTTGGTACAGGGCCACTCTCCAGTAATACATTAAAATAACCAGTAATACAAACAGTGACAGCTGCTGAACAATTTTTCAAAAACTTATTTCTTACCAAATCTACACCACATGCCTTAATATCATTCTTTAGTTTCTTGATAATCTGTATAACTTAATCAACCGAGATAGGGGCATCCAGCTCATCATTGCACGAAGACTGGTGAAAATCCACATAATGTGTTTCAGATGCTGCACATTAGACCTTATTCAAACTACTAAAATGGCGCCCAAAATGATCTTAAGATTCACCATGGCAAAAGTAGAGTAACTCTCAGGGACCGTGTTTTTGCTATTGCTGTCCCATACTATTGAATAGCTTGCCAATATACATACGAAGCACTTCATCTCTTAATGTCTTCAAATCTAAATTAAAAACATACTTGTTCAATTGAGATATTCCATTTTGTAGAATTTAATATAAAAAAGGAGCTCTGAACCAGCGCAGCTGAATATATTATGTATAAAAGCTGCACTATATAAATGTATTATCATTATCATTCATTATAAAGAGACCTTGGCTGGACAAGAAATACGCTTCCGGTCGTTTCATTGAGTTGTGCTTCGTTCTAATAAACCTGAAACTGTTTTTGCTCGCATGGCGGGTGGACGCACATATTCAAATAGAGAAAGCACCCTTATACACCCTTATATAGAGAAGTGTGTTAAAAAGAGGACACATTAGGAGCAGTGCAATTTAAATATCAAAAGATGGATTAGAGTTTATTTCTAAAATGAAATTAAAGGGCTATTTGACTTTCAAGAATCCTTTCATTTCATTTTAGAAATTAGCTCTCTTTCTCTCTTAAAACGAGTTCTCTCTTGAAAGTCAAATAAACTCGAAAGCTTCCTGGGGCTCTGCCAGGCCCATCAAGCTCTAGCTGCCATATTGTACGGATCCATCAGAAAGCAAAATAAGCCTACTAAATAATTCATATACATAAATACATATAGTTATCCTATGTAAACTTTCCTAACGAAATGCATAATAAATTTGTTTTCGAGGGTTGGCAATGAAAATAGAATAAACAGTAGAAATAGCCCCCGAATAAAGAAATAAACAGCTCGGTCCATTTGTTTTGAAGCATTATCCTTCAAGACCCTGACAGCTTAGTCTTTATTATCCATATTAATAACGTCTATCACACTCAGAGATGGAAGATCAATACGAAATGCATTGTGCAACGTCTAGACATAAAGGTCGAATCTCAACTTTGTTTTCTTAGTCTTCTTTTACATTTCGGAGCGTTGCGTGGGATCTAATTAATCCTGTTTTTTCTACATACATCACGCTTCGATCGTGGCCTAGAGTTTTGTTTCTGTTAATAACCAAATAAAGAAAGCACCATTATATAGTTCAGGGAGAGTACTGAACTCAGGGAGAGTACTGGACAGGATCATTCACCCAAGTCAGACAAAGGGATCGAACACTACAGGGCGTAATATTGCACATACTGGTCGTTGAACTATAGTCTATTTTATCAATGGATAGTGACTGAATGAACTTTTCAGTGCTCTCTTTTATTAATCTTTTGAGTACCTCCCCCCCCCCCCCTCCCCTTCATGGTTAAGAAATATCTTTGTGGTTAATGTTCTAAATATTTCTTACTTCAATTGCACCCTTGCATGTAAAATAACTTGTACACGTTTTATCGTTATCCCTTTTTACCTTACTTTACTTTGTCTTTGTTTTTGCCTCTATACGTAGTTAAATAATGGTAGTTTGTGACTCCCCTTTCCCTTATAGTAACCTATCCACCTTAGAATTTGACTTTTTATTCCAAGATACGCAAAATGAGTTTGATTATAGTTACAAAAACAACATGTACTGTACGAATATGAACCCGACTGAAGAAGATAATTTATCAGATATTGACCCTGTTGTTAACTGTCCTGTCCTGTAATCCAAATGGATACTGGCTATCAGCTGAATTTAGTTCTAAAATGAACTTTGATAATGATTTACTCCATTTTAACGCAAGAAGCCTAAACAAAAATGTTGATAATATACATGATTTTATTACGAAACATATAAATACAATTTTTTCAATATATGGATTCAGTGAAACATGGATACACCCATTGACACCTAAAGAATTATTTCTTATTTCAAATAATTGTCAGTATGACTTCAGGGCAGGACATTCTTGTAGACATGCATTAATTGATTTAAATAACACTCTTTGAACTAATATTTATAATATTTATCACTCATTTGGTATATTTCTAGACTTGTCAAAAGCCTCCGACCTCATAGACCATAACATACCTTTATATAGATTATCTATTATGGTATAATAGGAGCAGTGTGAGACTGGTTTCAGAGCTACTTACTTGATCGACGTAACTATACGTCATTTAATAATTGTAATTCCCAATACTCGACAGCCCAGTATGTGCTCCCCCAAGGCTCCATAATGGACCCGCTCCTCTTTCTAATTTATATTAATGATGTATGTACAGCATCTTCATTGTTTGATTAAGTCTTATTCTATGACGATACAACTATCAGTTCAACACTTAGTAGCTTCATTTTTTTGTTAGAAAAAAAACCCAATAATGAATTATGTAAAATAGCCGATTGGTTCGATGCTAACAAACTGATTGTTAATTATGAAAAAACTAATGTTATATATTTTCAAAAACCTCATGTATCACAAAATTCTTTAGATTTTCATATAAAGATGAAAGATGTTACTTTAAATTTGGTTAACCCTGTCAAATTCCTATAGGATTTATACTTGATGAAAATCTATCATTTAAGGAACACCGTTTCTTTATAAATAAGATGTCAAAGAACATAGGTATATTATCTAAATAACGTAGAAACCTTACAGAAAATCACCTGTTAATGCTTTATAATTCTTTATTACTTCCCTATATTTAATATGATAATACTACTTAGGCAAGTTGTGGCATTATTAAATCGCACCCTTACGCATAGGCCTATGTTCGAATTCCCCTTACTTAGCTCCGCCACGCCCAATATTGTCAAGATTAAACACATTGACAATTATTGATATTCATAAAATCTAAATTTCGATCCTGATGTATTACGTGAAACATAGCACCTCTTGATATAATACATTTATTTCAGTGTAATAAAGATTACCGTCAATATATTACCCGTTCCCACTCTAAATTCCATCTTACATTAGCACTCAGTCAGTTAACTCTTATTGCATTTAAATCTACTGGTCCTCGAATATGGAATTCCCTCCCTTTTGATGTAACTTCCAGCACTATAATGTTACTTCATTCGAAACCAAACTCAAACGTTCAATAATAACTACCTTTGCCAAATAAACATGTAATTTAATCTCTCCCCTCTATATAAGTTTTGTATTTTACCTTTTCCTATTTCCTTTTACCTATATGTTTTTATTGCTTAATGTTTTACTGTTTTTAAAGGTACTATATCCCTTTTGCAGCCAACCTCAAATGCCGTAGAACTTTGCAGGAATTATGAATATGTCATGTATGTCCTATCTGTGAAATTTAAACGTTAGCAGTGTCCTCATATTCAAATTATGCAAGGAAACCCGTTTACTTGCTAGACTTCACTGTCATACACTCAAGTGACTGACTGGCTTTTTTTCTTCTGTGGTAATAACATACATGAAAAGAGTTGTAACGGGTACATGAGCATTTGTCTACATCAATAACCTACTTCTTGTGATGGCCAAGATTAAACTGATTGAATCTTTGCGCAGCATAAAACGTATGACCATTCGGTGCAATGGTCTGAAAATCAAGACTATTACTTTTAGGCTCTATAGCCCTAAAGTCGATTTGACAACTAATAGTCGTTATTTTCCCACTTGAAGACATTTTCAAGCCCCACCTTTTTTAGGGAAGTTCTAAATTAGTATTATCTTTCAAATGCAGTTGGAATTTAACTTTTTCATTTTTTTGGCCTGCAAATGGGACATAGTACCTTTAAAATAAGTTTGTTTTGTATCTCATGTTTATTCTTTGTATATTTCTTCATTTATTGTGTGTCCAATTAATCAAGCCTTGGCTTTTAGGGGCACCCTGACCATTTACACTGTATCAATAATGTTCATACGTTCAAGATTTGTATACTGTCTTTGTTTAAATTTTAAATGGTTTAATAAAACGAATTGAATTGAATTGAATTTTTTTTAAAAATCGACATCTTTACAAATACTTGATAATATAATGTCATACTTTGAGTTTATTTCATTTTTGTTATAATTTTGTCATTTATGAGAATCCGTTTCGTGTAATGTGAAACAAATAAACTTGAAACTAAAGGTGAAACAAATAAATTTGAAACTAAACCTGAAACTTGTAATTTGAGTGAACAACAAATTATTTATTTAAACATATTTGTGGCTTACACCCAGTTTAAATAATTGAAAATATTTCTCCCAGGAAGCATTACATTTATAAAAAACAAATTATTTCTGTTTCATTTAGATCAAAACGTTTCCGATGGATGAATCATTCTCAAATGATTACCAGGTATGTATTCAAATCGAGTTACATAAGCTATAATAAAGTTTGTTTTCTTCATGAAAATAATATTTCTCAACCGGGGTATCGCAAAGTGAGTTCATTATTCCGATTTCTTTTTGAACGTCATCTCTACGTTATTTCTAAAGTAGTTAATATGCAAGAATATAATATAATCAAAACTCGGTTTCATACAATAAACTAGCCCATGATAATAAGCAAAAAAATCATCCAGATATTGTATGAAAGGAGATATTGTGAGATCTTCGTTGTGTGGGGATTATTTTTCCAAAGTGTATGCGCCACCACACTGTTTAAATTGTAGTACTGGACTTAAACATTCCTCATAACTGGATCTTTTATTGTCGTACTGTTTTGCTTAGTCGTATTTTTGTGCATTTTAGGAAGAGTAGTTATATAGCAGTGAGTATGGGTATTGCTAAAGGGTTTGTACACGAATTTGTTCATACTTATACTATTTCTAATTGACTCGTGTACACAAGTTTTGACGGACTTATAACACGAGTGTCTATGGGGTTTTGATATATGGGGTCTTGACTTTTTGAATTTAGATAGGGATTTTTCATTTTGGACCTTTTTTTTTTCGAAAAAAAAAAATCGTGTACAAACCCTATGGAAAAACCCATACTCACTGCTATAACTACTAGGGTGGCGGTTGAAAAATATTGATTGCTTATTCAAAAAATGTATTATTTATATGGAATTCTAGAAGTGCATTTCTTTCTCCATCTTCTCTTCTTTCTCAGTGGGACATCGTAAAACTCAAAGCTAAACTGATGCTACAAACCACAACGATCAAAATGACCTCCACAACCTGGGAAAAGCTGGATGACATTGGCGAGCTGTACACCGGGATCCTGCCAATACCTTATGTAAGTACCCCTCCCTTTTGTACGTTTTGCTTAAAGGCACACTGTCCTACTTGTAGCTACTTGCTCCCTCTATATAGAAAACTTTCCCAATCGGTGCCTGTTGGTCCCCCATGATCCTCTTTTTCTTATGATAAATGAGAGCCGAGTTAATGAGATAGCCACCTGTCACAGTGACCTCGCTGGCTCGCTGGGTGGTCTAATCCCTTCTAGCTGAAGTAGTAAAGCCTGCCTTTAAAGGGCAAGTCCACTCCAAAAATAATTCACTTTCAATAGAAGCAGAAAAATCAGACAAACCAATCAAAATAGTTTGAGCAAAATCGGATAACTAATAAGAAAGTTATGAATTTTTAATGCATGGAAATCTTTGAAAATCACAAGACAAATTGGCAATACACTCTTGAGTCTATGACGTCATTGCCTCGCTTTCCACTAATTGTTTGCTTTATATTGATAATATAAATTTCCAATTTTCGCCATAAAAATATTATTTCCTCACACAAGCATCCAATTCTTTATTCTTAAAATAAAGAGTAACATTTTTTCAGTTAAATCATGAAAAATGTTAATTTTGATAAACTCTTTATATAGAAATCAATGATTATGAATATACAATATTCAGAAAAAAGTATAAATACTTCAAATTTCATATAACATTTTGTGAAACGTCATGCACGCAATATGATACAAATCATATAACCTAGGCAAAGGCGTAGGGAAATCAAGTTTTGGGGGATAAAAAGGGAAATTAATGGGAGAAAAATATATAAAGCAATTGATAAGGCAATGACGTCAAAATCTGATAAGCAAATTGGTAATTTGTATAGTGATTTTCTAAGTTCCATACTTTTTCATACTTTTTCAAAAATTAATTACTTTTTGCTCTGTTTCCCCTATTTTTCAGCATCTATTTCCCCTATTTTTCAGCATCTATTTCAAGCAAATTATTTTTGGAGTGGACTTAGCCTTTAATATCCACTGTTGAAATTATATCACATTTATTTTGAAACTGCCCTTTTACGCATCAATAATTTCCAAATTCTCTCTCCTAATCAATGAAGTGCATTTGAATGTTTTTTTTTAAATCAATTTTGTTTAGTTTCGCAGATGGCAAACAATGTAGCTCTTATAATTTCGTTTTCTCAGCAAAACATTTGACACACGTACGGGTGCTGTAACCATGTTTGCTTTAACCACTATGTCATATTTGTTTTAAACTAGTTGAGTTGCTTTAATTTGTGTTTGATCAAATACAAAAAGTTTTTTTTTTTTAAGGAAAACAGACTGCAACACCCTTTAAAGATACGTATATTATGTTTATAGATATATCCGGACCATCCCTCTAAACTTGGTAAACTTTCATAACGTAATTAAATTTCCCACCCTCCCTGAAAAATCATTCAACCCCATTTGTGATTTTCTTTTTCTTTTCTTCAATGGCTTCAGGAAATCCATCGTTTAAAAGTGTGATTTACTCTCGCTGTGTTTAACTCCCCCACATCTCCCTGTCTATAATGAATACCCTTTGATTGTCCGCTTCCTTCTTCATTAAATTATACAGGGCATGAACAATTGGCGATCGGATAAAGAGTTCGGTTACCAGCGACTGACCGGATGTAATGCGACAAATATCCGACTATGCACTGAAATTCCCGCAAAGTAAGTGAACTTTTTTTTACCGTTTGATCGACATTAATAGGGACTTTTCGATTTGCACGTTCACTAGTGGACTGCGACGTATGCGGTCACTTTTGAAGCAGTGCGCATGCGCATCGACGAGCTCATCGTTCGTAGCAGAATTTTCGAACGCGTTCGCCCTTGTTTTGCCGTCGTTCGCAAACTGTGACGATACATGTTCGTAAGCAATCTTTTGTAGGCACGAAACATCAAATTGAAGTCACAAAATGGACCTAATTGACCTAATTCTAGAACAGGAGAGTGGTGGAAGCGTGAATTCTCTTAAATTAACACATTTTCATGTCTGTAATTTCTCTTAAATCAAAATTGTTGAAGAATAATTCATGAAATGAACACATTTTGTTTGCGCATCGCCAATCTGTTGCAGCATAATTTTCGAGATCAGTCCCATGCACCGAATTTGGTGTGATGAATCTTTAGCTTTTCGATCGAATTTCGCGCTCACCAAGCAGAATAATTCATAAAATGAACACATTTTATTCATGCAACGTTAATCTGCTGCAGCATAATTTTTTAGAACAGTGCCATGCACCGAATTTGGTGTTATATCTTTAGCTATTTGATCGCGTTTCGCGCTCACTAGGCTAAGCGAGCGTCGTAGTTGTGTAACATCGAAACGGTAACGAACAACAGTCAGCGTGCCTCGTCAACCCTGCTTAAAAATGACCGCATACGTCGCAGTCCACTTATGAAAGTGCAAATCGAAAAGTCCCTAATACCACCGATAATACGATGGGAAAATTTAAGAATATCTTAATCAGAGTTATTGGTAACTACAGTTCAAATCATCGTTTTAAATATGCCGATGAAAATGAAGATAGGATCAATTTTGTTCTAATTTTATTTTCATCATAGGCTATCTCAAAAGGATGAGTGATTCAACATGAGGTGGTTGCGACAAAGAACAAATATTCTTGCCAATTTTTTATAATTATTATTTTCAGTCTTTCAAAAAAAATCTTTGTAAAAAAGATATGTCTAATTACACCTTTATCATAAGTATGGAATATCATGGTCTCTTTTTTCCTTCCTTGTTCTGTGCCTAGATTTCCGGTGACAGACGCAATGCTAGAACCCCTATTAGAAGGCATGACTATAGCTGATGCATTATCAAAGAAACGACTGTTTATCTTAGACTACGAGATTCTCCACGATCTCCCTTGCACCAAAGGCAGAAAGGTATATAGAAATTTGAAATCCGCCAAATTGGAATCCAGGATGTATATTTGTATACTTCGATACATTCGGAAAGTGTATGTTATAACTGTTGCAGGATTTCAAAACTGCCTCTTATTTCGTAGAAAATGAATAGATATATCTTATCCAATTAATTCGTGTCATGTATTCAAAAAATTATACAAGTGAGAGAGAGAGATAGAGTGTGTGAGGGGAAATGGGAGAGGAATAGAGAGAAGAGGGGAAAATGGGAGAGGAATAGAGAGAAGAGGGGGAAAGAGGGAGAGAGGGGAGGATGAGAAGAAAGAGCAAGAAGAGGAAAGGGTGCGTGAATGAAAAGAGAGAGAGAGAGAGAGAGAGAGAGAGAGAGAGAGAGAGAGTGAGATAAAAAGATTGAGATTATAAAGAACAGAATTGCAAGATACTCACCAGGCCCTGTAAACATGTATTGTTTTTTATTTCTCCCTTTTTTATTTTCCAACACCTTGTAGATCTGCGCGCCCATGTGCTTATTTGTCGTCAACAAGAATAGGAACCTGATGCCCCTTGCAATTCAACTCTTTCAAGATCCTTCAGAAAATAACCCGGTGAGTTTATAACAAGAAATGACAGAGTGGCAAGGGGGGAGCAGAGAATCGTTCATTCCAAAACTTGTTTATTCAACAGACTGTCCTGTGAAGCGACACTTCCTACTAAATATGTGTACCCCCCCCCCCTCCCCCTCCCATCCTATCGGTATCATCATCATCATCATCAAATTCCCATCCATCTCAGCCTGATCACTGAATGTGAACTTATTGGGGGGCTTGTCTGTGAATTCTATTCAATTAAGGATTTGGGTTTTTCATTGTTGGTCAAACAGTTTTTAAGCGTCAAGTAACACCTGGCTGAAATGCTCCCCAGGGAGTGGAGATTGTGCACATAGTGTGTGCGGGCAAACACTGAATCCAATGGCTGTGGTAATAGTATATCTGTAAAGCGCTAAGAGACATCCGAGATGTATTAAGCGCTATATATAAGCTGAATATTATTATTATTATTATACAGTAGGTTTGCAGGTGCACCATGTGAGAGAGAGAGAGAGAGGGTTGAGGAGTCCTAAAAAGGACTCTGACTAGGTAATCTTTCTTGGGGGTGTGAGTAGTCCTGAAAAGGACTGTTTGTTATCTTTTATTGTTTTCCTCTTTCAGATCTTTTTACCGACCGATCCTGAATATGTCTGGCTGATGGCCAAGATGTGGTTCAATAACGCGGATGCATCTTTCCACCAGTCTACCACCCATCTGGGATACACCCATCTCATCATTGAATCGGTTGCCGTAGCAACGCATCGTTGTCTCTCCCAGTCTCACCCGATGTTCCGTCTCCTCGCTCCGCATTTTATCTTCCTTATAGCGATCAACACGTGAGTTGACTCATAGAGAAATCGGGATACAATCGGCATAAGTCGGCATAACTCGTAACAATTCGTATTGAATCGTTTACATTTTGAGCACGTTCAAAGTAGGCCTACATCTAGTGTCAGTACGAGTAAAATACAACATGTTCACGACCTATCCGTGGTATAGGTATAGACCAGTTTTGGAAACGTCCCCCTCTCAAAAGTAAAATGGAAACTCTTATTACCAATCATGTGAAAGAATATGTTCTGACTAATACGTCATTATACAAATTTTGCTGGGAAACCGCCTACTAATATTATTGATATATTCTGGTACATTATTATATCTATCTGGACTGGATAGATATCGCATAGGCCATTATACATCTTTTTGTGTACAGTGCTTGTAACTTTACCAAGACTGGGCCAAATTTCTTAACATTTTGATGACTCCAGAACCAGTACACACCAGTACTTATATGCTAAATGTTTTCTGGCCCTCTGAAGAGTTGCATGGAGACGAATGACGTCAAAGTATGAATAGTATTCTTAACCGTTAATTGAGGGTGAGTAAAATATACGCCTATACTTTGCGTACCTAATTGATTATCGACGATTCCAATTTTGCGTTAGGCAAATTTATAAATTGGGGTTTATTTTGCAGTGAAACCCCCTCCCCCTTGCAAAATACAATTTCTGCCCCTGGCCGACATTAATGATTCATGAATGCCCTGTTTTTATATTCACCCGCAGGCGAGCTCTTGCCAAATTAGTTTCCGAAGGAGGATGGGTTGATCAATGCATGGCCATCGGTCGGATCGGTATGTTTGAAATCATCCGCCGATCCTGGGATCGCTGGTCCCTGGAGAAACAAGGATCACTCGAGAAAGACCTTGCCGACAGGGGAGTCGACGACCCGGAAGTACTTCCCAACTATCACTACCGGGACGATGCTCAGCTCGTGCGGAGGGCAATATATGATTACGTGAAAACTATAGTCGATCACCACTATGGTGAGAAATGAATTTATTGTAGTGTAGATATTAAATTCTCAATGTTGTCCAGGCTCATATATAAATACATGTCATTGATTTGTAGTTCTATGATGGCCTGCTTCTTCTATGAAAGGTCAACCAAATCTGTTATTCTTTTCACATCCGGACATCAAACTTTTGATGATTAAAATATGAATTAAACGTTACCAGGTATCAAAATTCTAAACATAACTGGTGACAGAAATGCACTGATAGTTGTATTACACTATTAGCTGAGGAAAAGGTACGCACGGATCTGATTAGTACCAGCCCCCAAATTTGCTATCAGATATCGAAGCATTAGAAACTTATAAGTATTGAATATTTACAACTAGACGTTTGAAGAGATCTTTATTATTTCCCTCTTTTCAAAATAAAATAAAATGAAATTATAAAGTTTAACAAAAAGTCAATGCGCATAAAGATAGGTTCATGTTGTTTTTCGATAGATGGAGACCCGTCCAACTTACTTACATACTAGAATATTGTTTCTCATTGTACCTTTCTTTGTCAAACGTATGTATCCATCATTTTGTACATAAATTATGCTTAAATCTAAGATTTTAGAAAAATTATATAAATACTTTGAAGAAAAAACATTAGCCTCGACTTAACTCCACCACGGGCTCATTTTTCATCAATAACGGAATCTAACGACTCCCAAATGCTTACGAAAGTAATTTATACTCATAGTATTTTTGTATCTCTTTGCCTGTTTGGATAGATACGGATGAGCGAGTGGCGTCAGACTTCGAGATTCGGCATTGGGGCAAGACACTAAGTACGGAATGCGGTATGAAGGTATAAATGAAACGCGTTTTCAGTCTTCTGTGCAATAATTTAACCCCTGAATAATTTGACTACTGAATTTATTCATTGCCGTAGGCTTAATACAGGGGCCACCCGGTTCCAGTAAACAATGGGTATATATCCGAAATTACGTTACTCATTGAGACGGAGTTATGGTTGAGATTGAAGGAACAACTAAATCCTGTTTGGCACGTACTTCAATGTAAATCTTCGTGAAGGAAAGGGAGCAATAAGTAATAAATGTTGTATGCCAAAATCATATTGTTATTGTTTCGTTCCAGGGCGTTCCGAACGGCGGTGAGTTCTCGACGGCAGACGAGGTTACGGAGATCATTACGAACTTCATCTTCATCGGCAGCGTCGGGCATGCGGCATCCAATTTCTCGCAGTACGACGAGTATGGTTTCCCGCCAAATTACCCCTCATTCCTGTTCGGCGAACCCCCTAGAGATAAGGTATATCACTCCCCAAACTGAAAAAAAAAAAACATAACATTGCACAGCTCAGCACGGCATGATAATTAACTTTTGTAGGTTGTTAACCAACCAAAAACTTGAGGAAAAGCTGATGAGTAAATCATCCGCCCTTCACTTTTTTAAAAAATGTACATCATAAACATATTGGAGTAACTTTATCAAAATTACCCTTTGACTGCATCTTCCTCGCAAACTTGTTTATTGTCTTTCTCGGACGCTTTCGCAATTTTTCTCCCCTCCCCTTTCTTCTCTGTATTTTTGTTCTATCTCGGTCCGCCCCTTCTCCCTTCGAGTGTCTTTAAACAAATATATAATTCATACACGTTTCCACATCTCCATCATCTCTCTTTCTCCACATATCTTGCTTCCTCCGCCTCCTCCCTTCGCCCCCTCTCTCTCTATCTATATATATATCTCTCCCTCTCCCTCTCCATCTCTTCCTCTCTCACTTTCATTCTCTCCCTCCCCCTCTCTCTCTCTCTCTCTCCCTCCCTCTCACACACTCTTTCTATGTAGACAAAAAGAAAACCTATCTTATCCTCCATATCCAGTCCTTATCTCTCTCTTTTTCTCTATCTCTCGCCCTCTCTCTCCCTCTCCCTTTCCCTCTCACACACTCTCTTTCTATGAAACAACAACCTATCTTAATACCCTCCATATTCCAGTCCCTAACTCGATCTCTCTCTCTCTCTCTCTCTCTATTTTGTTAACCTACTGGTGTTTTTTCTATCGCTATCCCTGTATATATACCCGATCAGTGTTTGATATCCGTTTATCCCTGTTCTCTCCATCTCTCCCATCAGACTGAGCGGACAGAGGAGGATATCCTGGCCCAGATGCCCTCTAAGGATATGACCTTAAGCATCATGTTGGTCACCAAGCTACTCAGTGATCGGGGCACCAATGGACTAGGGGACTTCGAAGTGCAGTATCTGCATGATCCTGTGAGCCTAAACGCATTGAAACAGTAAGAACACCCTCTCATTTTTAACACCTATAACCATCTTTGAGAGTTTGCCGACTTTGAATCGGTATGGGACACACTCAAGTTGAGAGTCGACTTGGACATAATGTATACTCAATTTAATCAGTTGATTAATTAATTCTCTCATTCCGATAGGCTTAATGCAGACGCCACCCGGTTCAAGTAGTCAATCGGTTGAGTGCCGTACCGCGCTGGAAACACTCGAGTTGGTGACAATTAAGTGCCGAATTGAAACACATACATGAACCCGAGTCGAATGCCGAGTTGGAAACACACACTCGCGTTTAGTACCGAATTCACACTTGGGTTGAGTGCATGCCGCGTTGGACACACTCGGGCTCACTGTCAAGATGGATTCACACTTGAGTTGAGTGCCGAGTACGATACTAAAGCAGGGCTCCCACTTAGCCGAGTTGTATTAGCGAGTTATGGCGAGGTGTAGTGATCGAGTTCCCTCAAAGAGGCACTCGCAATAACTCGCAAACAATTCGGTATGGCTTAGCGTAACTCTTTTAAACATTCCACGACTCTCCTCGAAGTCGCGAGCAGTTCCAAAATTTTGAACATGTTCAAACAATTTCCCCGATTCGTTGTAATTCGAGGTGAACTCGAAATATACACGTATTACTTGTAACGAGCTCGCGCTGCACTCTTCATAAGGCGGTGAGTTGCTACGAGTATATTTCGAGTGTTAAGCAAGTTTACCTCGAGCTACAACGAATCAACGAACATTTTGAACATGTTCAAAATGTTCACTAATTCGTTGTTACTCGAGGTGAATTCGTTGTTACTCGAGGTGAACTCGCTTACCCTTGTTATATACTCGCATTACTCGTAACAAGCTTGCGCTGCACTCTTCATAAGGTGGCTATACTAGTTGCTACGAGTTATGAAGAGTGCAGCGCGAGCTTGTATATTACGAGTGTAGGCGAGTTCACCTCGAATTACAACGAATCGGGGAAAATTTGTGAACATGTTCAAAAGTTTGGAACTGCTCGCGACTTCGAGAAGAGTCTTGGAATGTTGTAAAGAGTTACGCTAAGCCATACCGAATTGTTAGCGAGTTATTGCGAGTGCCTCTTTGAGGCAACTCACCACAACTCGCCATAACTCGCTAATACAACTCGGCAAACTGGGAGCCCTGCTTATAGGCACACTCGACATGAGTGCTGACATGAACACACACTCGAGTGGAGTGCCAAATTGGACACACTCAAGTTGAGTGCCGACCTATACACACACTCGAGCTCAGTTTCAAGTTGGAAATACATTCAGAGGAGTGTTGCCGAGTTGGACACACATTCGAGTTGTGTGCTGAGTTGGACACACACTCGAGCTCAGTGTAAAGTTTGACATACATTAGAGATGAGCGCCGAGTTAGACACACACTCGAGTTCCAGTTGAGTACTGCGTCGAACCATGAGCTAGCTCGGCAACACATGGGGGGGGGGGGTCGATCTTGCAATATGTTGGCACCTATAATTCATGATACATTTTCCAGACGATATACATACGAATACTTTGAACTAAGCTTGACAAACTACTCATTTTTTCACTCTTTTCACTAATTTTGTTCGTCTAGCAATCTTTGTTTGGCAGATGTACGGTCTAATAATAATAATAAGCAGTAGAGTATTGAGCAAAAACTTGGGCGGGGGGGGGGGGGGAATGAAGAAAAAAAAGTTAAATTTACAAGAAAGTAAAAAATAAACTTGAAACATAATGTTTGCTTTGAGAACATTAAAAATGTCTAATAATTATGAATTCTTTTCTCTCTTTCAGGTTCAAAGCAGATTGCCTGAAAGTTGGCGCCATCATTGATGAAATGAACAAGACAAGGGAGCAGAAATACACATACCTTAACCCAAGAGAGATTCCTAATGCGATCAGTATTTAGAACTTAAAGTATGGGAGATCAAGGACGACATTCTGCCGCTCTAGGATGGCCAGGGGCACGTGTGACAGTGGTAATTCTTAGACATTGCCTAAATGTTATGTAATACATTCATGACTTTAAAAGTATGCATTATACCTGAATGTGTATGTAGAATGAGTATATATAGGTGTGCCTAAAATGAGTACACTGTGATCTAGATTTTCATTTTTTTGTTCTTTTTTTTTCCAAAGAAAAATTGTATTCAATCATTCTTGAGCAAAAACAAAACAATATATTTGAACAAAGTACATGTTGTGACATATCAGTAAAACAGATTTTCATTCTTGTTTAGTGAATATTGAATCAAAAGTATACTTTGATACTGGTTTAAGACCCATTATGACATAATTCCAACCTTCTGAATTGCTTTGAACTTAAAAATGTAAAGATTACAAAAAAAAAATTGCATCTACTAGTCTTTAAAGCACTTCAGTAACCTTTAGATACTGAAATTGCATTACTGCATAAGTAGCAACCCCCACTCCCCATCCCCTCCCCCACCAAATGCTTACTTAAAACATCAAGTTAGTCTCCATCAAAAAACATAATACCTGATCTGAGACAAATCTTTAAAGGGAAATCCAACCCAAATAGACAACTACTCTAAAAGAAAGCAGAATAATCAGAGAAGCAGACTGATGAAAGTTTCAAATAAAGGGAGTGTAGGTTGGCAAATACTGGTTAACACCATCTACATCTTCTTTTTGGACAACTGTACGTAAACGAATGAACTTGATTAACGGTAAGCAGCGACTTAATCTCTACATTGCGGCGTTTCGCGTATGTTGCACGCACTGCTGCGGTCGCGTCTTCAGTCGTCGTTATACATGTACCTGATTGGCCACCGATTCTGGCCAAGGGAAAGACACTTCTTCCTTTAAATCTGCTTAAACATAAGAAAGTTATGAATTTTTGAAAGTTGTAATCGCTATACGTATGGGCCAGTCGCCGAATAAGCGGGGGGGGGGGGGGGGGGGTATGAAGCTCTATTTTTTTTCTCAACACCACTGAGTGAGGGGCCCCGGGCCCCCCTGGATCCGCCCCTACGTATGGGCATTTCAAATTGGCTGAATGCAAATGTGTTGTAGTGGTGCCGGACCACTTTCCCATCGGTTCCAACATACAAAATGACTAATATTTAATTTTTCAAAAAATCAAGGCTCAGTAGGGTCTATTTTCTTTTGAGGACCTATAATAATATGCTATCTTTAATAAATTCTGAGTAGTGCCCAAGGGAGAAGGTACTTACGAGAATAATAGAAAACAATGATATTGTGGTACACGGCAAATAGGAAAGTTATCCACGTCCTACTTGGTAGGATTCCTCCAAAAGACGCCGTAAAGGTGTTTAAACTGGAGGTGTGTCGTTGTGTGCGGCCACCAACTTAAGGTGCTGGTTTTAAGCGCAGATTTCAAAGTATTTAAGGAAGGTTGGGCTACAATCCACTGACCAAACTGACCAAACTACCAATATGAGATTCGCATAAGTAGTATCCGCAGTGACTTGGCGGACGGCCATAGGTTTTGTACACAATTTTTTTTTCTCGTAACTGACTCGTGTAAAATAGTTTCTACAGGAAAAAATCTGACTTATATAACACGTGTTTCTACAGAATTTGACATTTTAATTTTTAGTTTGAGATTTTTCGTATTCCTACTGGACTTCGTTTTTTTTTCGAGCAAATAATGTATCACAATATTTGTTTCTATGGTAATGTTGACGTTTTGAATTGTACTCGTGTGTTTTTATGGGAATTTTTGACGTTTAGAATATTGGATAGGCATTTTCTTGTAGGACTAATTCTTTAACGAAAGAAAAGTTACTTAAAACATGTGTGTCTACGGAATTTTGACTCTTTGACTTTCTTTCTATACTTTGTGTTCAATTTTCTGAGGAATGATTACAATGCCGATGGAGGTTGGACCAATATCTTTTGTTCGATCAACTAAGTTAAGGAAAGGGTGTGTGTATTTACCCATACTGTGATCTTCGCCTGGCAATACGAGGAAGCGTATAGCCTATTTGTAAAGGGTATTGGTTTTTGTATAGGTATAGTGTCTTTTGTATTTGAATTACCTCTTTTCAGCAAAATTTTTGTTCGTTGATCGTGCATTAACTTATTGACCCTCTCGCAAGACTTTGGACAACTGGAGCTTGTTTTGACCTGTTCATATCACCCGCCGAGTTCATTGCACTTTCACACCGTCTTTTGTTTTGAATTACCTCTTTTCAGCAATAGAACTGTTGTTTCTTAATGATCGTGCATTGACTTGACGACCCTTTCAAAAGGCTTTCGACAATTGAAGGTTGTTTTACTCAGACCTGTTCATATCGCCCAGTTCTTTGCACTTTCCCCCAACACTTTGATGTATGCATAAATATGTTTGAACTCTCTCAAAACATAATTCTGGTCTTACGTTGTATGTTGTACGACTATTCTGACGTAGAATACACACATCAATGAAAAGAAACCCTATGTAGTACAGAATTTTACTTTCTTTTAGTTTATTTGTTTCCTTTTCAATGTGGACAACTTCATGCAAAACAGATTTGGATACAAAAATAACAATTACAATTTAATTATGTTACAATAGAACATAGATAAAATATACAAAACCTTTTTAACTAGAGAAATAGAACCCAAGTCACATTATTTTATAAATTCACCATACATATAGTTAAAAGCTGTTAACATAATTGTACAGCATACATTGTACATAACGTATAAGTATAAACATCTTAAAAACATAAAAACATAATAGAAAGGTTTTTTTCTTCTTTTTGGGGCCCGTGCAGGTGTGCGAGTTTAAACTCAGAAAGTCGATCGATATACAACATGTTAAAATAGAATAAATTTGTCATCTATATTATTAGGGTTGTCTACGAAGTATTCTTTGTTAAGGTAATGTCAAACCTTGGTTGTCGCTTCCATCTGCACCCTCCGTCTCTTCTTCACTACCATCATGATACTGGAATAAGCCCTCGAATTGTGTTGCTAAGACTCTTAGCTCGGCTTTCCGAAGATTCATGCAATTTTTCTACTTTATCGACTCTTTCCCTTTGGACCATTCCGTCTCTTTTGTACACCCCTCCATCTCTTCTGCCATACCCCCTATTTTGCCCACTCTGTCTGTTCTTCAAACACTATTCTTTATCATCATCATGATAAAACAAATGCAGACGTAAGCCTTCAGCATGATCAGGTAGTTTAACCGTGCATTTAACCTATCGAGTTGACTTTGTTGAATGATACAAATTAATTTGTACCTCAGAGATTCCCAAATATTGCCATACGTCCTTATTTGTACCACAGGTTCGTTGTCCATGTTTTGTGTTTTCACCATAGAGTCATTATTTTGAATATGAAAAAGTTCACTAGGTATTTAAGATTCTCTTCGCCTTGGGAGTTACTCCCTGCATCATTCTCCTAACTTCTTTGTCCTCAGATGTCCGATTTCCAGATATTTTCAAGAAATAATAACAATAATATAAGTTTGAAATATAACTCAACTTTTGTAAATGTCATATACTATAAAGATCGTTCTCGCTCAAGGTCGAAAGATCACGGTTAGTATTGATGACAATTGTTCATATGGAAAAGGTCTGGCAGTCCAATCATCCTATATTTTAGTAACTAATGACGCACTTTTCACAATAGGTCAAGGATCCTATCAAATCTCTTATATTTTAGTAACTAATGACACGCTTTTCACAATAACAAAACACAAATCAAAACAAAAACAACGAAAAAAACATGAAATTCAGACGTGAAGGAAATGAAATTTAAAATCACAAATCAAAAAACAAAACATGTCTCACCTCTTCTTCATTTTCCATTCTTTCCTTCAGCATGATCAGGTATTTTAACCGTGCATTTAGCCTATCTAGTTTACTTTGTTGAATGGTACAAATTAATGTATACCTTGGAGATTCCCAAATACGTCCTTATTTGTACCCTGGGTTCGTTGTCCATATTTTGTGTTTTTAACCATAAAATCATAATTTTGAAGATGAAAAAGTTTACTTATTGGTTCTCATTCTTCTTGCATTGAATTGCTTTCCTGCATCATTCTCATTTACTTCTTCGTCCTCAGATGTCCCGTTTCGTGACATTTCCAAGAAAGAATAACAATAATACAAGTATGAGATATTACACAACTTGTGTGAATTTCAAATTGGTAAAGATCGAAGTCTCGTTCAAGGTCTAAATATCACGGTTGGAGATGATGACAATTGTTCATATGGAAAAGGTCTGGCAGTCCAAAAATCATATATTGTAGTTATTAACGACACGCTTTTCACAATAGGTCAAGGATCCAATCAAATCTCTTATATTTTTGCCTTAGTTATATAATAATGGTTGACGTTTCCATATTGGATGTCTGATCTGCAATCCCCGGCTTTCTTATCATCATCCTGATTAAACAAATGCAGGGGTAAGCCTTGGCATGACCAGGTAGTTTAACCGTGCAGTTAACCTACCAAGTTGGCGTTGTTAAATAGTACAAATAAATTCATACCTAATAGAGATTTCCAAATATTGTCATACGTCCTTATTTCACCTCTCAATTTCACTTTGCACGTTGTTCCGTGGGTGTTGTATGCATAGTTTTTAGGGCCTCTCGAGATGAAGAATGTGATGTACTTCCCATCTACTTCATCTGTCAGATGGTCGCCGAGTGGAGGACACCATTCTCCAGGCGGCATATGTTGGATCTTTCACTCATGCTGTCTGTATCGTAGTAGAGTACACGATCCCCTAACCGGTCTGAAACCTCAAATAATTGTATTCTTGCTTGCCCCGTCGTGAAGGCAGCAATCATGACGTTTGCCTTAATTGGAAATAATTTTTTCAAACTCGTCCTTCTTGACGGTTCGAACCTTTACTACTTCATCATTGACAAAATTGACATCATTGATCTCGATTTCATCCGATATCAGCTAGGAGCTCGAATACTTGAGCGGGGTCAAAGACGATAACGGTCTCAGGGACATTATTTCTCATCCCAAACCTACCCCGGAATAAATTGAGCATTATAGTTTGCTGAGTGAACATAAACCTTTGTTAATTTTCTTGATTATTTTCTGGTTCCAGTTCAATCCCTTCATGTTTGTGATAATCGGCGATGTACTCGGCTTTATCCTCCTCCGTGAGACACCAGTCTGGCCGTCGCGATGCCTCCTGGTTGATTTTCACGAATGTGTCGATTGATTCCGTAAACAGACCTTTATCCACACTTGGGCGAATGACTTCCTTGTTGTATTTTGATTTGTCGCAAAAGTGCCAGACGGATTCTATTTATAATATCCTGTACCCCTTCTGGATTGCTTTTTGTAGTTCGAGGGAAACCCAGGTACTTCGAAGCATCCTTTCCTTATCGGTATGTTTGCAAGGCGATTGTTGATAGTTTTCCGCCTAAGTGCAACACAGCGGGAATAGGAGTTTCCCATTCACTTTGATGGGCAGGACGGGATGGAAAAGGTCTTGAGGGGGTAAGACGTCGTACATTGCACCTGATGAGATCGTAATAAGCAGACACGTCATTGAAATGTTGGGTAATGACTCTGGGGGTGGCGAAGGGGAGACGATCCATATTTATTGATGCTTGGATAGAGCGATGTGAAAGTCTACGTACTTGATTTTTGTCTCCCTCCTTGCATTTGTAGAGCAAGCAGCTTGCGTTATACGTCCACCGTAAAAAGATGCACGGGGATCAAGTGGGACTGGAAGAGGATGCATCTCTCTGATGCGTCGATGGAGCTAGGGTTTTTCCTCATCGTTCCAGTCACATTCCCACATGGTGACGTAATGCCAATCTTCGAGGATGGTTTGCACCTACCTTTTCTTCTCCAAGGTATAGTGCAACTCTCCCATTGTTTTCATGAATCCTCTTCTCCCACTGTCAGTATCAAGGGAATATCACTTGGGTCATGCATCCGTGCCAAAAACAGCCGTTGAATTCATTGATGGTTTTATTTTGTTTGCAACAACCATTGACCTTGTATTTGGCAGCCCTGACCTCACGTTTATTGCGTGCATGTCGATGTACAATGTACAATTGCTCCTGTCCAGCAACATGGGACATTCACCGTATTGCTTTGTTGGATTGGATGTCTTCGGTCGCTAGGATGGCAATCGTCTTCTCCTCGAGAAAGTTTCTTCTGAAGCCGAGATAGTAGGCTGCAGCCATGGTGATGCAACTGGACTGAGGGTCAACGCCGAGATCATCGTCAAAGCGTTGTGAAACTTCCATAAACAGGGTCCTGAACTGAAGACGGCATCTTCTCAAAATGTCTACATCACTACGCGGTAGGCAGGTATTTCTTTCGACATGACAAATTCCCACCCAGACGATACATATCCGGCAGTCGTACCAGATAAGAAACGTTTCCCTCTTTTGGATGACGTACCCTCCGGATAGTAGAACTTAGCATCATGTGTAGGTCCCCTGTAGTGCGTATTTGAGTCGGTGTTGAAGAAATGTGGAAAGGAACCCTTATTGAGTTCTTCTACCCCAAACGTTGCTGGTAATGCAGAGAGCGGCATGGTTAAGAACTTCAGCAAGTCGACAAACCGACTGGCATTGAAGGGCACGGCCGTACTAATGATTTGCTACCGACAAATATCAACATGGGATGATGCAAATTGCGATACAGGTAATCTTGAATAAATATGCCGTCGTAGCTTTTAAAATTGTGTGCAATAAAGGTAGCACCACGGTTCTTTTCCGATCCAAACACCAGTTCCCCAACATCATCGCCGGTATTTGGTCCTTGAAAAACACATTGTTTTTCTCCCGCCTAATTGCCACAAGTGGCGCAGTCCTGTTCGAAAGGTTGCTGGGCGCAGAATTTGCAAGCCCTCTGAGCCACAGAATATAGTTGGGTATGTGCATGTTTACCCGTATCCTGGGTACATTCAAAGTAAATAAATACATACTTGGTATTCTTGGGTCGCTCTTCCTTCAGAAGCTCATTGGCACCTTCTTCTAGCTACCCCCCATTCTTCATCATTTTGGTCTCTCAGCGTAAATGGATCTTCTCGTTGTATGTGGCATTATTTATGCCCAGGATCGACAAAATTTCTGCATATTTTGCACAGCGTTTGGCCGCAGATGTGCTCTTTGCCTCGCTTTTTTAATTGCCCCTTGCTACAGAGTGTTTGGCATATTTCACATTGGAAAAAACGCTCACAATATTTGCCCGATGTTTCTTGAAGCACCACTCGTTCTTGAAGTTGCGATAGCGTTCTTTGCATCGCTTGCACTCGTTGGTCTCGGTAGGGGTACGTGGGCAGTACTGTCACGGCACATATCTTGCAGGCAATGGTGCAGGTATATGTTAGTCTTTTGAGCTGTAGACCTTAAAACACTTTTCACAGAATAGGACTTCTCATAGAAACCACTCACGGATGTGATGAGGTCTTCTGGGCATGCATAGGTGATGAAATCTAAATGATCCCTAAGAGACAAGCACAACACGATAATTTGCCATGCGCTCGGTAATCTTAATTTGTTTAATCTCAGCAATGCCGCATTTGGTGTTGACTGGAATACCCGCTTTCCTGTACATGTCTACCGCATACACTCGCTGCTCCGTGTATCGATCCTTGCCTAAACTGTGTTCCAGTTAGGATGCTTTGCTATCCGACATATGCCTGTCACCATTGCCCTTGGGCACCACATATTGTCATTTTTTCGCATTTAAATAGCACTCTTTTTGTTGAACAGGCGCTCTTTGATTGTTTAGAACCTCTTTTTTTGACCCACTTCCCCCCTTCTGGTATTGCCAAGTGTATCCCGTTGAAGTCCATGTTTTCATCGAGGCCAATATTTTCATGGGATTGAAGCATGTTTTGAAACAAGTTCCTTGTGATTCATCTGCTCCCAACGAATAAATGGGAGGCTAACCCGTCTATATCCAACTGAGGCGCATAATTAAAAACAAGCCTAACAAAATCCCTATCCCTAACACCTACCATCATTTCATCAATAATATTTTAAAACATTTCATTGACCCTAGGCATCATCAAGCATCGGGAATATTCCCATAAAAACACACGAGTAAAATTATAAATGTCAAAAACCAATAGGCACACGTGTTATATCATTTGTGCTCGAGAAAAAAAAAACAATATCAAAACTTTTGTACACGAGTCAATTAGAAATAGTATAAGTGCAAACAAAAATTGTGTACAAAATCTATGGCCGTCAGCCAAGTCACAGCTGTTACTAATCGCATAGACTTAGTAGACTTGCACTCGTATTTCAAACATTCATAACTTCCTTACTATTGATCCGATTCATTTCAAACTTTTGCCATTCTATTTCTGATATTTGTGCTTAATTCGTACAAACCAACTTATTACAAGGGTTAGATTGCTCTTTAAAAGTATTTTTTTTTTTTTGGTCTTTTTTTGTGCAGAACATCATAATTATTTGTTACCCAAGGTCCCAAGCTATATGCATTTTGTATCAAACACTGTGCATGAAAGACCCTCTTTTTAATAATGTTCCTTTGTCTGCTAAGACTATTATATACTTTCATATAAAACATTACACACATTGGAAAAATATTGACTGGTGCTAAACAAAAATCATAAGTCCTTTAAGTGATCTCCACGTACTGTTACATGTGTACATGCTAGGTGATGTGAAGAGGTTAATGTTGGACACCCAAAACCTAGCTCGAGCTCGAGAGCTTTGAACTATATTTATACAAAATTGATTCATACAAGTAGATTACCATAGTTCATGTTTTAATGACTGCAAATATAACTTGCTGCTCCGATATGCATGTATGGCTATGTTCAGGTGACAAATGCACTGGGCCTTATTTAGTCCAATATATCGTATAAGGGCTGCAAATAGGTCTGAGCTTCTAATCTAAGGTTTAGTAATATGTGTATTTTAGGTGCAGGTCTTCTGATTGCGGTCGCCTGCAATTTTTCCACAGATAGTTCGGATAACACTTTGAATTTATAATATGTTATACAAATATTGAGTTTGTTATTATTATATTTATATATATTATGTAAATAACATTGTCACATGAAGATATATTGTTTGTTTATTTTGTATTATCCCGGTGTATTATACCTTATGTTTATTTATTCTCTCTTATTCATTTATTGTATTTGTAAACATGCAGAAATCTAATCAAATCAAATCAAAATTGTGATGCATTCAGGGAATATATCCTACCAGGTAC
The DNA here is from genome assembly GCA_035222895.1 of Strongylocentrotus droebachiensis. Taxonomy (NCBI): domain Eukaryota; kingdom Metazoa; phylum Echinodermata; class Echinoidea; order Camarodonta; family Strongylocentrotidae; genus Strongylocentrotus; species Strongylocentrotus droebachiensis. Next base: position 83,718 of record JAVYIG010002402.1, read on the forward strand.
CAACTTACTACACCTAGTTTAAATGTAGATTAACGTCTTGCAACATAAGTGCTACGTACAGCAAGGATTTGAACCCTACACCTCATGGTTTACTGTCCAGTGAATTGTCCGCTGGACCACAAACACCTCTACAATGAACCATGGTTAATGCCATTGATTTAGAATGTATGTTATTCATGATTGATTTTAATAAATAGAGCTATATTTGTGTTTGGATAATTAAATACACAAAGAAGGAACTATATCGCTTTGTTGATTGTTTAGACACATTTTTGACATTATGTTAATGCTACATGCAGGGGCGTCGCTAGAGGACAGTACGTTTCATTTTTGCATTGTTTACTTTTATTCAGTCTATTTGATTTGTTTAAAGGAGAATAGGTATGGTTTGTCAGTTTTCACAATGTTAGAAATGAGCAAGAATGTGGTACTCGAGACCGGCTAACAACAGTTTCCTCAGCGATTAGTTCATGTGCTGGGGCGTTGAAAAGGGTATCACCATGTAAGCGTGTTATATTTCATATAGAAAGAGTAATTTTCAGAAATCAATCCTACAATCCAAAAGAAATATATCAACGTTACTTCTTCTTTTTTTTAGCCATTTACCTTGATAATAGACTACTAAAATTAACCACCTGTGGTAAAATTAAAAAAAACACTTAATTTTCTACGTTTTATCTAAGAGGGCCGAAAGTACCCATAAATATATATACATATCTTGAAACATATGCTACGGATTATATTCGGTATCGACAGATCAGCTCCGATGAGTTTAATTGTGTTTTGGTGCCAATCCTGCTCATAGCTTAAATATGTGTGTTCATGATTTTGTTTATTACGTTATGTTTCTTTTTGCCTTGTTTTCATTTATTTTAATCTATTTGATTTGTTTATAGGGGAATGTGTATGCTTTGTCAGTCTTTGATATTGGAGACCAGCTAACAACAGTTCCTATCTTCCTATCTTATTTTGTACCAGTTTTTAATGCTAGGGGTCTAGTGTAGACGTAGCATAACAGTTCATAACTATATATAAAAAGGACCTTAACAGGATACATGTCATGATACCATACCAGACAAGTATAATTTAAATATTCTGAAACCAATATGTATATTAAATGCATTCATAAAATGAATTGCATATATCATATGTGAGTAAATATTCATATGCATATATATATAATATATATAAATATATACGAATTGTAAATCAATGGTGTGATTCGTTTTAAGTTCTTTGTGCATTTTAATTTTAAAGCTATTGTACCTTGTAACAAAGCTAATGAAAACAGAATTTCTGTGTATTACCATGGACCAATAAAGATGAAATTACACACATAATAATTTGCTTAAAAATAATAACTCCTGTTACATGTATTGCCATATGTGGCAAGCTCAGAAGCCCCCTCCCCATTAGCCTAGGCACTCTTGCTGTATTTCTCTAAACGCGCCTGAATACATAGACTAATCGCGCGACGACTGTGATCTGTGGGAAGCGGCTCGGTCCAACGATCACTGCTGTAAAGCCACACTGCGTTAGTCTATTTTCAGATCATGCTCGGCAAACAAGCAGCGCGCGAGGCCTTGTCTAAAAGCTACCTCCCTACCCTCTCCCACAAACAAAATAAGGTTTGATTATTACAATGACTTCCAATCAATCATAATGTGCAACAGGACAAAACAAATTATGCAAGAATATCAGCTTTCAGATCAGTTTTCATATCAGTTTTAATTACATCTTCACATATTATTTGTCATACTAAATGCTTTTTACAAATTTACATATTGAACTTTCTTTGTTGATGACTCCCAAGATTTCATAGTTTATGTTCTTGTCATATACCTCTCGACAGGAGTGCCCTCAACAATGACAAGTTTACATACAACAAAATAGATTTTGAAACCTTCCCGACCTGTACCCAACCCCTAACAAACAGAAATATATTTATTTTGGTATAAAAAAAACATTGTACATGGCAGCCTAGCGGCTGAATTGAGTGCAATTTTCAAAAGTAATAACACAAGGATACTGCACAAAATACAATAGTATTAAAATAACAAAACAGTAGGTACACCTTAGATCAAAGAATATTGATGGTGGGATAACGGAAGTGGGTGTGAACAAATAAAGGTTTTGTGATATGGGCTAAAAGAAATAATCTGTTCTGCATGTTCCAAAGTAGGCCTATTGTCATATGGGTGCAAGAATGAAAATTGGGAAAGCAAAGATACAGAGAAGGAGGGTGAGGAGAAAATACTAGGTAAGAGAAATTGAAAGAGTGAGAAAAGGAAGACAAAGGACCCGTTTCACGTAGCCCTTTTTCAATGACAAATGACAAAAATCAGTGACGTATCAGCTGATAACCAATTAGAAGCAAGGATTTCAGTAGCTTATAACAAAAACTGTCATTTGTCAGTGATGACAAGTTTTGTGAAACACCCCCCTGGGACCTGTTTCACAAAGCCCTTTTTCAATGACAAAAATCAGCTGATAACCAATCAGAAGCAAGGATTTCAGTAGCTTATAACAAAAACTGTCATTTGTCGGTGATGACAAGTTTTGTAAAATGGAGTCATGGTGAGAAATGAGGAGAGCAAAGGCCTACACCACATATAAATCCCTCTTGAATGTTTTGTCGTTTTCATCCACTCTACGACACACAGCATTTGAAAGTAAAATTAAAACTGAAATATTAAAAAGTTATTAACAAAATATATATTTAAAAACTGGTGCAGTACCGGCACTTCCAGTAACTCTTCTTTTACACAGGGATGCCAGTTAGGATCGATCAGAGGGCCTAACAATCACAGAAAATGAGCTATTTTGTAATAAGCCTAAACTATGGTCTGAAAATAAATTGCCAGGGCTTGAATTCAGGCTTTTGCCTAAAAAATCGCATCCCTGTTTTACAATAATTTCCTCAAGTGCGCTACACCACGAGAGATCAAGTGAAAAGAGGAGTGATTAAGAAGAGTCACTTGACTTTCTTAAAGACATACCAGTAGGTGTCTCTGGATTCAAACAGCCTTTTGACACACAGCTAAAATTCCATAAACATGATTAGTTTAAAGGGCTTTAAACTAATCAGCTGTACATACGACATCATTCACACACAGAAATTTCGGTGCGATCGTTAATCGTTTCGTGATTAACTACTGCTCTTAAAATGCGCAGTAGTGCCTTTGCGCATTGAAGGTCATGTCATATCAAACAAAGCGCACGCTCCATCCAGTTTAAACACGTTTAACCGTTCACACACAAAATGTCAAGCTCTCTAGAATCTAGATACAAACTTTGTATCTGCAGCCTGCTTTGAATGGCGTATGAATCGCGACTTATTTTGTATTAAAGTTGAGTAATAATGACAAGTTGCTTTCCTAGTTTTAAAGTAACAATACTGTGGGGGTTTTTTGGGGGGGAGGGGGGGGGGGGGTCGGCAGTTTGAAGAATGCTTCAAGATTGCTCAGTCCCATATGTTTCTTTTTATGAAAGTTGTTGACCAATAGAAGCCGTATCCCTAAGGCAAGCAACACACTACCCTGCTCTGTTTCTTTGCCCGGATACTCTCCCTACATGGACTCCAAGACACTTTCAGTGTCCTTTAAGGACTGCTTGTCGATAACTTCAGTTCCACCTGTTCATTTTTAAGAGAGTCCATGACGAATATCTGCCATATCCCTGAGGTAAACCACACTCTTATTCACAGACAAACTAACATGTTCAGTTTCTAAGATTGTTGTAGAGAGGCCCAGACACCGAGGCCCTCATGCACCTCATATTTAGAGGCTTTAGATGTGGTTCTTTATAGTCCAATAAGGGCTGGCAGATTACCTCAGTCCCACCTGTACATTTTCATGCAAGTTCTTGACCGACAATAGCCAGACCCCCAAGGCGGGTAACACACTACCCTGCTCAGTTTCTACGCAATCTCTGCCTGGAGATTCTCCATGCGTTGGGCTCCTCGTACTTGTTGTAGAGGGGCTCAAGACGCTGCTGCTTCTTGGCCTTGCTCAGTCGGGTCGGGTCGGAGAAGCGGAAGAAGGAAGCGGCGAGTTCCACAAACCACTTCGGATCGACCGTGGTGCATTCCCTCATGTATTCCTTGGTTGTCAACACAAGCTCATGATATATCACCCTGAATTAAACAAAAACAGAGAAATTATTTGAGTGTTTATCGTCGGGAAGTACTCTTGGGGGAACATGCAATTTCAAGAAAATATTTCTATATCAATACAGCCAAACCTGCTTTAGTGACCACCTGTCTACAAAGACCACCTGTCAACAACAAGCACATTTTTTGTTTCCCTTGGGCGGTCGCTATAGACAGGTTTGACTGTAATAGGTATCCAAATTCAATCTCAAGCTGAATGAAAACCAAAATCTTTTGTCCATGATGCTTGTTTAAAAAAAAAATTAAACTGGTATCCAGAGTCCTTCAGGTAATTTGTTTGATTTAACTGTAATTTGGATGGACTACATTTTCTGCTGCTGGTTGACTTCACTGCATGAGTCTATACATATTATCTTTATGTACAACTCAAATAATGTCTTTGTGCCACATTATCTTCCTCATAGGATACTTTTTTACTGTCTCTATAATTCAGTAAACAACTCCCAATATAGAATTCAGGGGGTGATAGTGAGAACTAAAAAAACAAAAGGTTCCCCCCCCCCCCCCCTTGAGTAAAAAAAAAAAAAAAAGACAACATTTCCTGCCTTTAGAGTGAGAAAATTGGGGAAAAATAGGGGTAATATCAGAAAATAAGAAGACAACAAAATCAGGATTTTTTTGTTGTTGAGAAAACAAATAATTATTAGGCCTGAGATTTACCACATGGAAGAACTTAATTTTGGAACTTTAAATCAATCTTGATCTAAGGAGACAAGGACGAATGAAGGGATAAAGAGGATGTCATGGAGCCAGCAGAGATAACAAAAAGTGGTTAATTATACAAGGCATTATTCATGCCGAGTGCAAATCCTTTTTTTCTTTTTTTATAATTTTACCTGGGGGGTGTTTCATTAAGCTGTTTATAAAGTTACGCATTAATTTCAAACGACTTGTATATGAAGTGCCAGATAGGATGCCCCAAGTTTTTCTGATATTTTCAATAACCTCAATTAAATTATGGCAAAAAATATACTTTGCATTAAAAATGTTTGTTATCTTAAGAATGTTAATCTACATCTGCACAGTTCAACTTTAGTTGATGTATTTAATAATGATTGAGCATTCCATTTGGCTTTTCATATACAAGTCGTTCGTAAAGTCATGCGTAACTTTACGAACAGCTTCATGAAACACCCCCCTGGTTCCTATCGTGTGCCAATCTGCAAGTATGAAAAGCATGCAATTGGGACTCCTGGGCGTGTTTCACAAAGATCCTAAGTTGAACTTGACTCTAAGTTAGACTTAAATATTATGGAGAGCCATTTGTAGCCTTAAGATAATATATATTCAAAAGACTTTTTACAAATTCCACATCAAGAACATGACATCCCCATTGGTAATAGAAAATATTGATAATATGAATCAACATTTTATGCTTTTAAAATAACTTTTACAAAATATTTTCATAGATGCCAACGGCTTTCCATAATTTTGAAGTCCAACTTAGAGATAAGTTCAACTTAGGATTTTTGTGAAACACCCTCCTGCACGTATTGGAAAGACTTACCAATCTGGTTGTCGATTGAAGAGAGCACTTGAAGGATGGACATAGACGACCTGACCGTCAACAAGAGTCCTATATCCCTCTTGAGGATCCTACAAAACAAAACAAGCATTGATATCAATCAATTAATCATTTGTCATTCAAAATAAAACAATTTTTCGCTTTTCTATAGCGCTTAAAGCCACACTGCACTACTTGTAGATACTTGCACCCTCTATATAACAAACAATGCCTAATCGGTGACCATTGGTCCCCCGTGATCCTCTTTATCTTATGTTATTTGTGAGCAGAGTTGATGAGATAACCACCTGTCCAGTGACCTTGCAGTGTGGTCTTATCCCTCCTTTACACTAGTACTGATGGCCTTTAATACATTGACAATGTCTCTAAGCACTTTACAAATATATCATTTCCCGTCATTGGATTCAGGCTTGCACACACAAAATGCATGCACATTCTCCACTCCCTGGGGAGCATTCCAGCCAGGAATTTTAGAGACGCTGTCAATGCTGAGCAAACTATAATAACCATCGCATCCTACCGGGTAGCCATTTAACAATTGGGTGTAGATGTAGATTATTATCTTGCCAAAGGACGTTAGTGCCGGGCTTGGATATGAACCCAGTACCTTGTGGTCTGCAGTCGGGTGACCTATCCACTAGATCACTGGACAACTGCAATTAACAACTAAATTATTCACACCCCTTGTAAATTTTGTTTTTGTGTGTGTGTTTCTCATTTCTCAAGAATGCAAGGTGGACTGGTTGAATTAGGGCCTTTGTTATATACCAAGCTTTAATACACCACATACTCAAGAAACATAAACAAATCAAATTTTTCCATACTTTAAAAATTAAACAACTTGGGAAGAGTATGAATAATTTAGTTTTGTTTATGTTTCATTATTCAAGAACATTCAAAGTACTTATTATTTCTAGTATTAGTTTTCTCCTTTATTTTTTCCTTGTCATTATCATTACCATTAGCATTAGGATTTGCATTAATATCATTACTATTTATCATATTCCACCATTCATCAATACTATTGTTGGTATTATTAACATTATTATCACGTTATTTGAAACATTTATGAATTAATGTAAATCTCTTTTTAAAAAACATATACAATTAAGTATAACGAGAAAGAAAAAAAAGTGGCATTTGATTTACTTTAGTTATTGTTTTACTCACTTATTTATATAAACTGTGCCTTACCTTCTTAGCAGCATTCCTGAAGAAACCGCTGCAGATAGCCTTCTGAACCCTAGCAGTGTTCTTTCCACAAGTCACCACATCTAACTTGTGCCTGTCATTAACAAATTATTTAAAAAACAAACAAACACAAGTTTCATCAAACACACAAATACGGTTTAATACTTCGAATCATCGGGTCATTGTATCGTGTCGGGTGGTCGCGTTACCTGACCTTTTGTGAAAACATGCCCATTAATTCACAGAAAATGTTGGGGGTAATATTTGTCAAATCAACCCGTCTCATAGATCTACACATGATCTGGTCTTATTAACTAATACTTTGTGAAAACCCTACTGCAAATATACGAAACTTCGCCTGATCTTCTGTTTTCTTTTCTCAAAAGGTCGTGTAGCGTGACCACCCTGCAGGCGCATTGCCTCAATGATTTGGAGTAAGCCCACAAATACAGAATACAGGAAAAGTAGAATTTACAACATGAACAACTTTTAAGAAATGGAGAAAAGGTAAATTTTTTTGATAGTCATAGTGTTTTCAACAGGTAATGCACAGACAATCTCCCCGTACCTGTCCATAATTCCCAGAAGCTGTTTGCAGACATCCTGAGCCCTGCGTAGGGTACGCGCTCGGGACAAAGTTCTCAAAGCACCAACTTAACATATTTAAACAAAGCTTGAATTTCAAAAGGGATGGACACATTTATCTTCAAGACCTAAAGCTTTATATGAAGCTCCTCTTTAAAATCACAATTCTTTTCTTTCATGACAAATCTCCCCGTACCTGTCCATAATTCCAAGAAGCTGTTTGCGGACATCCTGAGCCCTGCGCAGGGTACGAGCCTGGACAAAGTTCTCAAAGCACCAAGGGTTGGAGAACTTGTTGTTCTTCCAGGAGTTATAGACAGCCAGCAGGGTCAGGTGATCTCCCTCTGGCTGGTGGAACTTGGCTTTGCGTTGGTCTGCTAGACCTTGCTTGTCCTGAAGAGGAAAGTGAGGAGTGGAAGAAGTCATCTTAAAGGGATCGTTTAACAATGTTAAATCTGAGGTACACGGTCCTACATGTTACCAGTGTCTGTGATATGGTTTAATATTGAAGCCCTAAAAAAATTGCGCTTCAAAATGATCAAGAAGTGCCTCAAAAAAGTTAAAATCTTTAAGTGACTACACGAACACGTGGCGTAAAAAACCTACCCCCCAAGTTTTACGATGTACATGACATATTTAGAATATGAAGGCATTTGAAGAGCCATGCTTTGCAGGGAACATGTCTTATCTGATGTTCTTCCACACTTGCATAATAAGAATGATAACGCTCACAAATTATTTTTCACCTCTTCCCAGAACTCAAACTTCTCTTTAAGAACAAGTTTACAAGAGCTCAGAAGGTTATACAGTGAAACCCGTCTTTAAAAGTATAGACCAGTTCTGGTCATGCGATTGCATTGTGAAAGAAACGTTGTGGAATCAATTTAGAAATGGTTGATCATCTAGCATATAAGTATTGGTGTGTACTGCAAGGTTCTGGAATCATCAAAATGATAAGAAATTTGGCCCAGTCTTGGTAAAGTTACAAGCACTGTAAACAGAAAGATGTATATAGGACTACGGGATATCTATCCAGGCCTGATAGATATGATAATCTACCAAATATATCAATAAGTACCGGGTAGGCGGTTTCCCCTGAAAATTTGTATTATCACGTATTAGTCAAAATATTCTTTCACATGATTGGTAATAAAAGCTCCCATTTCATTTTTGGAGAGGGGCGTTTCCAAAACTGGTCTATACCTTTAAAGACCACCCAAGGCCCAAAGGAGACAAGAAAATGGTTATCATAGGCAGGTGGGCTTTATGTACAGGTTCCTATAGTATATGTTTCAACAAGAAACCATATTCAAGGGAAACAAAAAATGTGGTCTTTGTAGACAGGTGGTCTTTCTATACAGGTGGGCACTTAAGCAGGTTTGACTGTATCTGACTTATATCATACTATGTATAATTGGTCTTTTCACGTATCAACTGAGGGATATTGTGCATTTTTTAATTAATAGACCCGAATCTTAAATCTATTCCTTCACAAGGTGAGAAGAAGAGCTATACCTCAGATAATAAATAAAAATTAAGTCCCACACATTCAATTTCATGTAAGATCAAAAGGAAGAAAACACATTAACTGCGGAAGGTAACAAGGTCTCACTCACCTTTGGTCTATAGAAGACATTCTGCACAGAGAGCATGGATACCACAGTGAGGGTCTCTTCGCTGCAACCCAGATGAACGGACATGATGAGAACCTTGGACAGCATGGGCTCTAGAGGAAACTCAGCCATCTAGGAGATAAAAGAGATGTGCATCATGGAAGGTTATTTTGTGGTCCAGTTTCAAGAGAATGTGCCTTTCATTTCATGCACTGTGATTGTTCAGTGCCTTCTCGACATTACAAACATCTGCAGGTTACTGAGATGTCAAAATGACCCAAAACCCCTTCACGCTGGGCAGTGATGCTGTCAAGTATTGTCCGTCTCAAAAACTTGAATCTCATCGCAATTAGATCAAGAGAGAGAGACAGCAAGATTCAGTAAACTGATTGAAATAGGATGTGTAGTATATGGAATTTTGGATTCATAATGTTCCAAGCTGCCATCAGCATCAGCATCATCATTATTGCCACCATAATCATCATCGTATCACCACTTACACTCATATAATCCTCATCCTCATCACTATATCAGCATCATCACCTTCTTCTTCTTCACCACCCGCAATATTATTATCATCGTCATCATCATCATCATCACCGTCGTCATCATCATCATCTTCATCACCACCACCACCATCATCACCATCATCATCATCACCTTCTTCACCACCCACAATATCATCATCATCACCATCCTCATCATGATGGTGATGATGGTGGTGGTGGTGATGATGATGATGATGATGGATGATGATGATATTGCGGTTGGTGAAGAAGAAGAAGGTGATGAAGATCATCATCATCACCACCACCATCATCATCACTAGTGCTGTAGTCAAACGTTTAACCGTCCGGTATCCGACCGCCCATGGCGGATTACGTTTTCAATTGGACGGTTTCGTTTTCCTGTTTTTTTTAATTTTTTTTTTTAAAGTTTCGATTTATGCCCCTCCACCTGGCACTATGCCTGGCAATGTCTCCCAGCTCAGTAATCTGTGTGTTGACTCACCACTCCGAAACTAGAACAACACTCCAATTTGTCTGTCATCTTGGTTTGAAAGTGTAGTTTATAATAATAATTCATCCAACTTTTACACAGGGTGTACCACAAGGTTCTATCCTAGGTCCTCTACTGTTTTTAATTTACATTAATGATCTTACACGTTCTTCTAAAAACGACAATGTTACTATTATTTGTGACAAGTTCACAAGCACAAATCGGCGCCTTCAAATGCACCTCGCAGTTAAATTAAAGTCCTTCCCGCTTTTTCACACGGGTCTGGCTTGCTGCCGACAAAGTCGGTCAAAAAAAAAAAAAAACGTTTTTTTTTTAATTTTTTTTTTTAATAAATCGTTTAACCGAAAACCGTCCGGTTTTGACTGGCGGTTAAACGGAATTGGAGATATCCGTGATGTTACAGCACTAATCATCACCATCACTTTCTTCTTCTTCACCACCCGCAATATCATCATCATCATCATCATCATCATCATCACCCTCAATATAATCATCATCATCATCACCATCCTCATCATCATCATCACCACCACCATCCTCATCCTCATCATCCTCATCATCTTCATCATCATCATCATCATCATCACCATCCTCATCCTCATCATCATCATCATCATCATCACCAGCACCACCATCATCACCATCATCATCATCACCTTCTTCTTCTTCACCAACCGCAATATCATCATCATCATCATCACCACCACCTCCATCACCACCATCCTCCTCCTCCTTAGTTCCTTACCCTTCTTCCCAGTTTGGTGAGCAGTCCCTCATCGTCCAACGCACTCAGCGAATGAAGCTGCTCCATGGCAGTGATCAACGTCTCCGTGGGCGGGGCATCCATGAAGTCAAACGCCAGAAGGTCGTTGATGCCCATGGCTTTCAGCGACAGAAGGGTACTAGCCAGGTTGGTGCGCTGGATCTCCGGCACCGCCGTGGGGAGCATCTCGTCTCGATAGGCACGCTCGGTGTAGAGGCGGTAGGTCTTGCCAGGACCGGTCCTGCCGGCCCTCCCTGCCCTCTGCTTGGCCTGAGCCTGGGAGATGGGCGTGACGACCAGCTGGTCCATGCCCGTCTTGGAGTTGTACACCTTCTGCTTGACGAAACCAGGGTCCACCACGTAGTAGATACCGTCGATGGTCAGGGAGGTTTCAGCGATGTTAGTGGCAATCACGACCTGTGGTGGAGATATTGAGAAAATCATTAGATTCATTAATCAATCAATATCTCTTTATACAATAGTAATAATAATAATAGTGAATTCTTATATAGCACTCATGTCTGTCAGACTTGACACTCCCGATTATTACCCTGGCTTTAGCACGGCTGCCATTACCGCGCTCTAGCAATTCAAGGAATTAATTCCTGCCAGGTACCCATTTACATCACCTGGGTTGAGTATGGCAAATGTAGATCAATGCCTTGCCAAAGGACATTAGTGCATCCTGATTTCTCTCTTACAGAGTGGAATAGACAGGCAAAATTTAAAGTTCAAAGATCCTGGACGCATCTTGCGAGGAAGGGCGGTTTAGACAGGTAGATTGATCGATTCTGGTACCTTGGGACCAAGGGATTTCATCCTTTATCTATCTATCTGGCCATCTGTCTATCTATCTATTTATCTATCTATCATTCTTTCTCCCTTTCTCTCCATATTTTCACTTTCTTTCTTTCTTACCTTCCTACTACCAGGAGGGGCTGGATCAAAGATCCTTGTCTGCATCTCGCTGGGAAGGGCGGAGTAGACGGGTAGAATAAGTAGGTCTGGTGATTCTGGACCAAGGGATTTCATCCTTTATCTATATATCTATCTATCTATCTATCTATCTATTTATCTATCTATCATTCTTTCTCTCCATATTTTCACTTTCTTCTTTCTTTCTTTCTTAAGGGATTTCATCCTTTATCTATCTATCTATCTATCTATCTATCTATTTATCTATCATTCTTTCTCCCTTTCTCTCCATATTTTCACTTTCTTCTTTCTTTCTTTCTTACCTTCCTACTACCAGGAGGGGCTGCATCAAAGATCCTTGTCTGCATCTCGCTGGGAAGGGCGGAGTAGACGGGTAGAATAAGTAGATCAGGTACCTCTGGACCTAGGGATTTCATCCTCTCAAAAAGGATCTCACAGGCCGTGTCGATCTCCTCCTGACCGGTCAAGAAGAGGAGGATGTCACCTGGTGATGAAGACCAAAGATTTTCATGTTAGGTATTGAGTGATTTCAAGTACGGTGTTAGGTGTTGGTGTGGAGAGCGCGGAAAGGCTGCTGAACCGAGCTCCAACACCGACGGTCAGTTTAGAAGGTCGATACATTTTCCGAGGTCAACCTCAACACCAGCATGACTTCAAGTTCAGTGTTGTAGTTGGTGTTCTCACAACACCAACACAAGCTTTCAACACCGAACTTGAAATCACTCCTTGTATACAGAGGACTTGGCTAGCTATTTAATTTGCAATACTAGAAGGCTTTTGTCCAGGGAAGAACTGTACTGAAATAGGTAAAGAATTTACACCAAATGGTGTTGTGACGGTGAAGATATTTAGTGCGACTTTGATACAAATGTAACCATGATTTGTTGTCATCAGCACCATCAATTCTATTGCATTATCATTATAACCATCATTAACATTGACACCAAAATTAATGTTAATCATTATCAATAGAATAACACAATACTCATCATTAATATCATTATCTTCTTTAATATCAAAAGCCACGTCATCATGACTACTAAAATAACTAGCACTGACAATTCAATCTGAAACATCAGCTTTAACATCATCATCATACTCACCACCACCACCATCATCACCACTACTAATACCATCACCACCATCACCATCTCCACTATTTAAATCATCAGTATTACCACCACCAATACCACCATCCCTAAAACTTCCAACGCCTCCAACATTAACCCCCACCACTACCACAATCATCATCAGCCTCACCACCACCACCATCATCACCACAGCCACTACCAATACCATCAACACCACCATCACCACTATTAACATCACCACTATTAACATCACCACCACTACCATCACCATCACCAACACCACCACCCCTAACACATCCACCATCTCCACCACCACCACCACCAGTACCACAATCAGTATCCTCCTCATCATCATACCTGAAAGGTTCTGTAAGATGTATTTGCATGACGGTGATGAGGGAAGCATCTAGATAGTCATTCTCATCACCACCACCATCACCACCACCACCACCACCACCACCCCTATTACTTCCATCACCATCATCATACCTGGATGTTCTGTAAGATGTATTTGCATGACGGTGATAAGGGAAGCATCCAGATAGTTAGTCTCATCACCACCACCATCACCACCACCACCTCCACCACCACCACCACCACTACCACAATCAGTATCCTCCCCATCATCATACCTTGAGGTTCTGTAAGATGTATTTGCATGACAGTGATGAGGGAAGCATCCAGATAGTCAGTCTCATCACCACCATCACCACCACCACCCTTAACACTTCCACCACCTCCACCACCACTACCACAATCAGTATCATCATGATCATTATACCTGGAGGTTCTGTAAGATGTATTTGCATGACGGTGATGAGGGAAGCATCCAGACAGTCATTCTCATCACCACCACCACCCTTAACACTTCCACCACCACCACCACTACCACAATCAGTATCCTCCTCATCATCATTCTTGGAGGTTCTGTAAGATGTATTTGCATGACGGTGATGAGGGAAGCATCCAGATAGTCAGTCTCATCATCACCACCACCAACATCACCACCACCACCTCCACCACCACCCCCACCACCACCACCACCCCTACCACTTCCACCACCATCATCATACCTGGAGGTTCTGTAAGATGTATTTGCATGACGGTGATGAGGGAAGCATCCAGATAGTCAGTCTCAGGGTCCTTGGTGTAGAGAATCTCCACAGGGAATGTGCGGCCAGGAATAGTGAAAATGGGCTGGATACAAGGATATTTATTCGTGAACATGTTAAAGGTAACACAAAGTTTTGGTATGGGGTGAATTCGGTTTGAATGAACATATTGGAAGCATATGCGATCCTACAATACTCAGTGATCATTGTCGCTATTAAAATTGAGTCTAAAGTTATAAAATTGTAAATAATAAACTCTTTATGTTGTATAGCTCCCTCTGAAGGTCAAGATATTAATTATGCTATAAAACAATGTGTTTTTACTAATTTTGACCAATTAGCTATTCTCGTTTGGAAATTATATATCACAACTACATATTCTGAGATTTTCATGGTCGTAACTACCATTGTACAACCGTAGGCGCTATTTGAAAATCAAATTTTACCGGGAGCACCGGTAAATTATTATATTCAATTTGTCTCGAAAGCAGAAGTGTTTTAGGGGCTAAATTTTCTATTGCTTATAATATATCCACAGGGGCATCCACATATATCAAAATTGTAAAGAATCACTATCCACCCAATTTTCTAAATTTCCCAAAACTTTGTATTACTTTTAATCATCAGATTATTCAACAAATGATACATGTAGATATAACACCATTTGAATAAACTGAAACATATCAATCAAAGAGGAGATACCATTGCAGTACAAAATGTGTACATGAATATACATATCTGTGACACAAACTAAAAACATGATATATTTGTTTCTGCGATTGCCAAAACTTTTGCAATATCCCACAAAATTGTTTCATTACGTTCTTAATATCAATACAAAGTCTACGCAGAGTATTGAAAGATGTCAAGAATATTAAATCAATTGCCAAGTTGAGCGCTCAACGAAGAGAAATAATAATCGTTACGAAACTTGTTTGGAGCACTCACAGCTTCATAGAAATACGCTGAGAACTTTACAGCATCGAGCGTGGCCGAGGTCACGATGAGCTTGACGTCGGGTCTCTTCTTGACGGCCTTCTTCAGTAGTCCAAAGAGAACGTCGGTATGGATGGTCCTCTCGTGGGCCTCGTCCAACATGAGGACCGAGTACTGGGTCAGGTCTGGGTCTATCAGACACTCCCTCAGCAGCATACCGTCCGTCATGTACTTGATTTTGGTCTCCGGCGACGTGCAGTCCTCAAAACGCATGGTGTATCCAACCTGTGTGGTGACACACGATAAAACATCAACTTATGAGATGCTATCCCTCTGATAATTCTTCCAAGTCGTCAAGGACTAAAACAAATGTTAACGGGGGGGGGGGGGGGGGGGGAGGGGGTGGTCAATTTGACCACCCCCCCCCCCCCACCTGTAGTAATTTAGCGACTACCCTGGAACCACAGCAGATATGAAGTTTTCCTTTCATGACTTTTTTCTTTTGAGTCTTACGCATCTTTTAAAACAATATTTTTTGAAAATCGGACGTACAGTTACTAAGTCACATGACCTTTTGTCTTTGCATGTCAGCCCGAAAATCACTCATTTTTGTGATGTGTGTACATAACATATCAAAATATCATTTTTCCTAAAAAGAGATAAAACATTGGTTATTTGGTCTCGTTTAAAGTTTAGGTGTTTGTTTTGGGGGTCAAAATAATTGAATTGTAGTTAGAAATGGTTAAAAATAGCACCAATGCCACCTCTAAAGGAAGGTCAACTGCATTCCTCTAGTAGAATATGTGCATCATTGGACTTTACATGTACAGTCAAAGCTGTCTATAGTGACCGCCCAAGGGAAACATAAAAAGTGGTCTTTGTAGACAGGTTCATTTAGTACATGTTTCAATGAGAAACCATTTTCAAGGGAAACAAAAAATGTGGTCTTTGTAGACAGGTGGTCTTTGTAGACAGGTTCATTTAGTGCATGTTTCAATGAGAAACCATTTTCTTTGTAGACAGGTGGTCACTAAAGCCGGTTTGACTGTACTTGTATTCTATTCGTCTCCATAATGAATTAAATACTGGCATATAACGGCTCTCTTTCCACTTGTTCCCTGTGACGAATACCCAATTTTCAATGATCACAAAGTACCAAGGCACACTCACCTCTTGCCCAAGTCTGCAACCAAACTCTTCAGACACCCTCTTGGCCACGGACATGGCGGCCACCCGACGAGGCTGCGTGCATCCTATCTTGCCCCGGATAGTGTAGCCAGCCTCGGCGATGTACTGGGTGATCTGGGTGGTCTTTCCGCTCCCGGTCTCTCCAATGACGATGAGGATTTGATTCTCATCCACAGCCTAGAAATGAATGAACGAATGAATGAATGAATAAATGAATGAATAAAATTAAGTAGAATCAAGATATGGGGCACAGTGGCTTTCAATGAGGATTTGATTCTCATCCACAGCCTATGAATGAATGAATGAGTGAAAGTAGAATCGAGATATGGGGCACAGTGGCTTTAATTTGGCCCCCAATCTGGCATACTTAAAGAGAAGGTTGAGTTCTGGTCAAGCGATTACATTGTGAAAGAAACGTTGTGGAATCAATCAGAAAAGCTTGATCATCTAGCATACAAGTATTTATGTGTATTGCAAGGTTCTGGAATCACCAAAATGCTAAGAAATTTGGCCCAGTCGTGGTAAAGTAACAAGCACTGTACACAGAAAGATGTATATGGGACTAAACAAACACGTGGCGAAAAAATCTGTCCCAATTTTGTATGATGTTACATGCCATATTTAGAATATTAAGGCATTTGAAGAGCCATGCTTTTCAGGGAACATGTTTTATCTGATGTTCTTCCACACTTGCATAATACAATGATAACGCTCACAAATTATTTTTCACCTCTTCCCAGAACTCAACCTTCTCTTTAAAGTACATATTATAAAGAAAAGAAGAATCTACTCCCTAATCACCCTCCCAGCAACTTTAGTGCCCCAAGCAGCGATTTAATCTGAGATTGATTATACTAGATTGGCCTGGAGTTGGAGCACTCTCCAGGGGCCCGTGACACATCTTAAAGGATATGGAGACCGTGCCATTCCATCAATTATCCCTCGTTTGTGGAGCTCACTTCCTTCCTTTCTTTGCGAGATTGACAATCTAGAACAATAGAACTAAGCATGCCTCAAAACTGAACTATGCGGCAAGTGTGCAATGTTCTATCTTTGTGTAAATGTTCATCGGAGGAGCATGCGCCTTTGTGAGTTTTTTAACCCATTGCTTACAGGAACCCGGTGGTCCCTGTGTTACGTCTATGGGAATTAGATAATTCAGTAGTTAACGGGTTAACAGAAACATCGCACCTATAAATGCAGTGAATCATTATCATCGTCACAGGGGTTTTGATAAGAGGGACTTTTAGATTGATACGTGTGACGTACATTCAAGGCAGTGCGTTAAAAGGACATCTATCGTAGCAATCCATGTTGTCGTTGTGCAAATCTAAAAGTCCCTATTGTCACGTAAAGTTGACTCCTTTGCAGTCGACTGTGCAGAGTTGCCAAACAAATATGCTACCACAAGAAGTCAAATTTTTCTCCTACAGTTCCAGCATGAAACAATACACAAATTATTTTTCACCGTGGTTACTCTTTTGCTAACTCACACTGTACATACTACATAGACCCGTACTACCTGGTCTATATACTAACTTGTGCAATCAGTAAAAAGGTACTATGTCCCATTTGCAGGCCACACAAATGAAGAGGTTAAATTCCAACAGCATTTGAAACTGCTAACGTTTAAATTTAACAGATAGGACATACATGACATACCCATAATTCCTGCAAATTTCTACAGAATTTGATGTTGGCTGTAAAAGGGATATAGCATCTTGAAGGCAACATATTTGTAAAAGACATTGAATAACATTCTTCTGCAGCAAATGAAGAAATTACATTTTTAAAGCAGCGATCAGGGCGGGTGAAAAAATAAAAACTTGTTCTCTTCTCACCTGCACCAGTTCCTTCTTGAGTCTATAAATAGGCAGACTCTGCCTCTGCTCCACAATGGAGAGCTTGGTTTTCTTTCCGTAGGAAGCCTTGTTTCCACCGAAGGCTGATTTCTTCCACTCCGGCAACTCCTGACTGGTCATACCAGTCTTACGGATGTTGGCAACAAGAGTGCGTTCACCTAAGGATACAAGTTAAGAAGAAGAAATAAGAGTCTGTTTCAAATCACCCAAATTAGCAATTTTCGGGCTGACATGCAAAGACAAAAGGTCACGTGACTTTGTAGGTCCGATTTTTGAAAAATTTCTTTCAAAAGATGCGCAAGACTCAAAAGAAAAAAGTCACAAAATTTCAGCGCAAGATTTGTTTGCGTTAAAAAATTATCACGAAAAATCGCTTTAGAACCCCCCCTGGGCTAGATAGGGTTAAGTGGATCCAGTAAATTTGTCTCAGATTCTGAAACAAAATCCTGCATATAGCTCATGCTGCAATATTTAGGTCAGTCAGGAACCCAATGACTTTTACAAGCCGATCGCCTGTCTGATTATGGAGATATTTATGATTGGACATCGAATCCAAATTTTGCGATTGCCAAACGTTTTTCACAACACTACAGTCTATTGGGGAAAACGAGTATGGTAAAACCGGTCACTCAAAGATTTTACTTTTTTGAGGCACTTCTTGATAATTTTGAAGCGCGATTTGTTTAGGGCTTCAATATTACACCATATCACAGACACTGATAACACGTAGAGCCGTGCATCTCAGATTTAACATTGTTAAACGATGCCTTTAAATGTAGGTGTGTATGGACTTACTCTCCGGCATGGGATCAATCCAGTTCTTGTTCATTCCGGTGGGGATGTTCTCAGCCTCAGCTCTCTCCGTTGCTTGTTTCATCTCTCGTCTCTCCTTGGCCAGGGCGCTCTGCATCATGGCAGCCTTAGACAGGGTTCCATCAGGATTCTAACAATAGGGGACATGTAGTTTTGGGTCATTTACAGAATTTGCATTTTCATCAAGAAGCATAAATGAAATTCAGGGCATAGAAAGTGTTTTGAATGACGTGTGGAGGGGAGGGGAAGATTGGGGGGGTTGCAAGGCTTAAATTAATCCAAGGCCACCATGGCCATGGCCTTGGATGCCCCTTTGATTGGCCTCAATGCCCCTCTCATTGGCCTTGGAGATTTTCGGTGCCCTTTCCAATTATTCCTATTTGTGCTGTAATATACATGTAGGAGTGTGCCCTACAGAAAAGTGGCCTTGCCCTAAAAATATTGAAATTTAAGGCCTGGGGTTGAGAGGAAGTGGATGTCATGCTCAATGACAGGAAGGGAAAAATTGCTAACAAGCAAAAAATAACTACATAAATATGACCAAATCTGATATCTAAAGAGGGTAATAGACATTAAGACAACCAATTAGCCATTGAGCATCTGATAAAGTCCTCTTGATTTTAAAATTGAAGAAAAATTCAACACTCTGTCTTCACTGACCCCTCAATAATGAGGGTTCCATCCGTCAGCAAAAATCAATATCTCATCTGAATTATCCTCATAAGACAATTTCACAGCACTATTTCTATCATTCTGGGTGTCATAATTTCAACCCGAGCTCTAATGCAAGTAAATAATTTAAAGGTAAAAACCAGTTTTGGAAACGCCTCCATTTCGAAAAATGAAATGGAAGCTCTTATTACCAATCATGTGAAAGAATATGTTTTAACTAATATGTGATGATACAAATTTTGCCAGGAGACTGCCTACTAATTGATATATTTGGTAAATTATTATATTTATCTGGACTGGATTGATATAGGGTAGTCCCATATACATCTTTCTGTGTACAGTGCTTGTAAATTTACCAAGACTGGGCTAACTTTCTTATTATTTTGATGATTCCAGAACCTTGCAGTACACACCAATACTAATATGCTAGATGATCAACCTTTTCTGATCGATTCCACAACGTTTCTTTCACAAAGCAATCGCATGACCAAAACTGGCCTATACCTTTAAAATATTGACCTACCTTAACAATCCTGACTGGACTGAGGTCAACACTCTATCTGCCATGACCCCTAAGGAAGGGCGGGTCCTCCTCCCTCAGCTCAATCTCAATATCTCATCTGAATTATCCTCATAAGAAATTTCCACAGCACTATTTCTATCATTCTGGGTATCAAAATTTCAACCCGTGCTCAAATGCAAGTAAATAATTTAAAAATATTGACCTCACTTAAGAAATCCAGCCATCTGATTGGTCAAAATTGGAGTCATGATTTTAGCCATTCCCGTAAAGAAACGAAAAATGCCAACACCGGTTAAAAGTCCAAGAGTGAGATCCCTCAAAATTCCAGTTACCATGCAAATAGTTAAATTTTGCTGCGATACCCATTGGTTTACGTGTTAAAATGTTCCTTTGAGCGACCGCGGACACCATACAGTGCTTTTTTGCTCATAAGACAATTTCACAGCACTATTTCTACCATTCTGGGTGTCATAATTTCAACCTGAGCGTTAATGCAAGTAAATAATTTAAAAATATTGACCTACCTTAACAATCCTGACTGGACTGAGGTCAACACTCTGTCTGCCATGACCCCTGAGGAAGGGCGGGTCCTCCTCCCTCAGCTCAATCTCAATCTCCTCATCCGAGTTATCCTCATCCTTTGGAAGGATACCGGTCGTCTCATCAAAGTCGGGGAAGTCGGCCTTGTCTATGCAACTCGCCGCCATCATCTAAAGCAAAGAGCAACAGGGGGGTGTTTCACAAAGCTGCTAAGTCGAACTTAACTCTAAGCTGGACTTAAATATCATGGAGAGCCATTTGTAGCCTTATAATGAAATATATTCAATAGCAAAAATTGAAGTAATTTAGACTTTTCGTAAATTCCACACCAAGAACATGAAATCTCCCATGATAATAGGAACTATGAATGATTTGAATCAACATTTTATGCCTTTTAAAATAACTTTTACAAAATATTTTGTAAAAGTTATTTTAAAAGGCATAAACGTTGAAGAAAACGTTGTTGCATAATTGTAATATTTTAATTTTACATTATAGCATAGAGAGTTATTAGTTTTTAAATCCGATGAAAAGTAACTATTAGCATAAACCATCATAAATCATAAATCATAAATCATACAATGTCATGCAGTTATGCAGTTCACCAATCAATACCCTGATGACAGAAATTTGTTATAAATCTAAACACACACATTTTTTTTGATGGGATGTCAGTGAACTTGGATTTATTACGATTTGTGTGATCTGCTTTATTTTACACTGAAGTGCAAGTTACAAGCCAGAAATAAATGTCAAAAGGCAGCAGAGTTTGATGAATGCACAATAGCAGATTAATGAGTAAAGTACAACAGGCGGAATGGCCAGTAATTTCCCAATCGTACTTGTCAATGGTAAAGATCTCACAATATCTGAATCAATTTACACTGAACTGAAATTTACAGGCCAAGAATAACTGTCAAAAGTCAACAGATTTTGAAGGAATGCACAATAGTAGATTAGTGAGTAAAGTACAACAGATGGAATGGCTGGTAATTTTCCAATCATACTGTCAACAATAAAGATCTCACAAAATCTTTATCACTGAACTTGTGCGACATGATAGATTTGAAGCGGATATATTTAATACAGTACACCCATACCTGCCAACATTTGAAAATAAGAATTAGGAATTTCTAGCAAGGTATGCCTTCGAAAATAAGAAATATGTACCCTTAACAAGCGTTCGCACATGCAGCAGCAGTTTAACTGGCAATACGCGGTAAATCTGTACAAAAAAGCGAATACAAATTCGCTGCTCGATAATGCAGCCATTCAACGCTAGCAATACATGAACTCTCAAATCGCTGCACAGGAAAAAACAAGCTTAATTTGGCTAAAGTAACCCCAATTTTTTTTGTTGAAAAATCTGAATATTTTTAGGTCCTAAAAATCCAGAAAATCAGAATATTCTGGATTATTCGGAAGGGTTGGCAGGTATAACACCTGGCAAGAAACCCACAACATTGAGAGCAAAAAACACATTGGTGATGGGTCATCGGTTAATTGCATGCATACCTGTTTGAGTTCCCATTTCTCAGGAGAAGTCACCCTCTGGACCCTAAAAATCCAGAAAATCAGAATATTTCGGATTATTCGGAAGGGTTGGCAGGTATAACACCTGGCAAGAAACCCACAACATTGAGAGCAAAAAACACTTTGGTGATGGGTCACCCCTTAATTGCATGCATACCTGTTTGAGTTCCCATTTCTCAGGAGAGGTGACCCTCTGGACCCTCTTCCTGATGGCCACATCATCAGAGTCCGGAGGGTTGATCAGCGGCAGGTCGGCAGGTCGGGTGGGGTTCATGCCCTCTTCCTCGTTCGTCTCGGGGGCATTCTGCAAAAATAGAGGCAAACTTAATTTTACAGGGGTGATAGTGAGCACTAAAAAAACTAGATGGATGTTCGACTGCACACAGTTGAAAATGATGCCTCCGCCATAGAGCAATTTTTCAAATTCAAGTTTGATTGTAATCCATTAACAGGTTCGCAGAATATCGTTATTACAAGCTATTTTTTATACATGTATGATCCTTTGGTCTTTGATCTTATGACCCTAAAATTTAATCAGTTCAATGGCTCTGCAAGATACATACATGTCCCGAGTTTGATAATAATCCATTTGTCAGTTCTAATGAGAAGGCGTTCACAAGCTATTTTTGCATACATAATGAGCCCCATGACCTTTGACCTCATGACCCCAAAATCTACTCAGTTCATTGGCTCTGCAAGATAAATACATGTTTTGACTTTGATGATAATCTGTCCATCCGTTCTAATGATAATGTGATCATAAGCTATTTTTGCATCCATAATGAGCCTTGTGACCTTTGACCCCAAAATCTAATCAGATCATTGGCTCTGCAAGATACATACATGACTAAAGTTTGGCAGGAATCCATCAATCGGTTCTTGAGATAACGCGATCACAAGCTTTTTTTTTGCATACATAATGAGCCCTGTGACCTCATGACCCCAAAATATAATCAGTTTAGCTCTGCTATATATATATCGGTTCTTGAGATAACGCGATCACGAGAACGAGACTTACGGACGTACGGACAACCCAAAAAACAAGCTACTTCGTAACGGAGGCATAAAAATAGGGTATTTTTCTCCCTCAACCACGCCCCCCTTGAGTAAAAAAAAGAAAGAAGAGGATTCAGGGAGAAAAAAATGACATCTAACAACATTCCCCCTTTTGAGTAAGAAAATCTGGAACAAATTGAGAAAAATCTGGAAAATAGGGATAAAATCGAGAAGAAAAAATCAGGAAAAAAAAATTAGGAAGAAAAAAAAAAATCAGGAAAAAATTGGGAAACCGATTTAACTCGGGTTATTATCAGGCCTGTTTAAAATGGGTTGATTTCAAAATTGACTCTCTCTGGCATGCCTAAGAAAGTGACGCAGGTTTGAACCCTGGGTAAAAAGCCATATAGGTCAGCCTACAGATGTAAATAATCTTATATTCCACAGAGAGTCACAATTAAAAAATATTTCCATTTCAAAAGGCATGACAAGCTTATGGCAAATATCATGGCAGACTGCTTTTGGAGTCCCCAAAGATTTTTTTTTAGAGCCTGGCAGACGGACCAAAAACCTCTAGATATCAAGTATGCTTTTATTGAGATACTGATAGAATGTTGTTTTCCTTTTATACTTCCATGATGATAAACATGACAATGGCATTGATCGAGGTCGAGTGGTCGAGTGGTTTAAGGCGCTTGACTTGGAGATGCGATAGTCGAGGGTTCAAATCCCGAGGTGGCACTAATATCCTTTGGCAAAATATTAATCTGCAATTACTACTCTCCACCCGGGTGTTAAATGGGTGCCTGGTAGGATGCGACCGTCATTGTTGGTCAAACAGTTTTTGAGCGTCATGTAACACCTGGCTGGAATGCTCCCCAAGGAGTGGAGATTGTGCACATATTGTGTGCGGGCAAGCACTGAATCCAATGACCGGGGTAATAGTATATTTGTAAAGCACTTAGTGGCATTTGTATTAAGTGCTATATAAAAATTAAATATTATTATTATTATCATACAAACCTTTGCCTTGGCTGGGTTCAAGTCCTCTCCTGAATTCTGATCAACATCTTTCATGGAAAGTCTAATCTTGGTTCCTGCGATGGAGAGTACCTTGACCTTGACCTGTTGACCTTTTGACACGACATCAGTGACTTCAGCGACCCTTCCTTCTTTCCTCAGCTATATTAAACAAGAGTTGAAAAATTGTAGAGAGAATTCAAAATAAACATCATTAAAGGGATTTGGTAACAATGTAAAGATGAGAGAAAAAGGTGCTAAGGTAGTGACTTCAATGCTAGACGTACAATTATAGATAATCTAAAAGTTTTAGTGAAAACAGACCATTATTAAAGATAAAAATTATTACAATTATTACAATTATTACAATTTAATTACATTTTTGGTGAATTTAAATCTTCACAAAGCAATCAATTGGCTCTATATACTATTCCAGACATATAAGTGTTGAAAGATTATTACAAGCCTGCCTTTTGTCTTATTTTCATGGAAAAACGGTTGGGAAAATTCAAAAATGGTTGGGAGAATTTACTGTTAGAGGGTGTTGCACAGTGTTTCCTTCCTAGAAAACCATTAGTATCTTTGTGGTTGAGAATTTTTTCAGGATTTTTTTAGCCCGTTAGAGGGTTAGTACAGTAGAAGGAAGATTCATTTCTTACAAAAATTACACAATTTTGTAATCAACCTTCAACAATGTTACCGAGTCACTTTAAATGTAATATGTATAATTTCAAGTGGTACTATCAAAATCAGTCCTTAATTAGTGCAAAAAATTATTGTCTGCGAGGCAGCCAAGGGAGCATTTCATATTGAAATATTTCTCATTATTTATTAAATTTGTAAACAACTATATGAACAGCAAGTTAACATCATTAATGTATGTTGGTATAACAGATATAGACTTGATTTCAGAGAAGGGAATGTTTCATAAATAATTATATTATATTGACTGGGCTTGAGGGGTATATCAGATATATTGACCAAGCTAAGATCATATTGCCCCGAGTCGAAGACGAGGGCAATATGGTCTTAATATAGTCTTAATTATTATTACCTAAACAAGGCATTTTTAAGCAAATTATTGATAGGGGCCTATACAACTTTGGTATCAATCTTGATTTTTACTCCCGTCTGTTTGCCGGTCTATCTGATTTCAGGTTATTCAGGCATGTATGTAATTGTAACGTAACAATGATTGTTACTGTGTGTAATTGTGACGTAACAATGATTGTTACCGCCCTTACACTTTAACACCTACACAATACTGCTCGTAAAGCGCACTGACAAGACAGAGTGGAATATGGCTCAATATTGCCCTCTGATTTAGTACAGTGGTCTACGGGGCAAACCCGGAAGAGGGCAATATGGCAAATATTCACCGCTCCGGTTTCATTTTCGGAGCAGCGTGCAAAATACGACTTTATATTTAGCAGCTAAAATGCCTTGTATAGGTAATAATGTGCCATATTACCCGATACCATCTCTTTATTTTAAAATTTAATAAAAATACATTGTACATTGAGTTCTAAACTGCACTTCTACAAGGTATTCTTCAAGGTATTCAATGATCGCTTGTTGAACTTAATTTAACACCAGAGCCCCTAAAATATAATATTTTTGTTAAACAGCAATGTTTCCCCTTTGCCCCTCCCCCCCCCCCCCCCCCCCCCCCCACCCCCTTTCCAGTGTGGATGTGTGTGTGATTCCTCATTGCTTGTGGTATTTCTATACAATTATTTGTACATCATATTTTCTCTTTTATACTGATATGAGGTGTAAGGGAGCTGCGCCTACAGGGAATAATTTTCCTTAAATTTTTTGATTAGCATTTTTCAGCCAATGTATAAATATTTCAAATGAAATTATGTACATTTCTATGGAAGAAAACTGCTACACAAAAGATATCTTGTATAGCAGTCATGCAAAAATGCATAGCAAATTGCGATGCGATACCAGGAAAATTATTCCCTGGCCTATTACAAGCTTTGCTTTTTGTTGGCTTTCATTTCTTTGTCATTATCTTTGTTGTTGTATATGATAAATATTTTTGTATTTGTTTGATTTTTAATGATTTAGAAATAAATGTGAATTGAATTGAATTCTTTTCAACGTACTAGACATGTAACAAATATGATTTCGCTTGAACCTTTTCAATGTGTATTTCATGGGAAATATATACTGATTTGATATGTTTCTTAATTCGATTTAAAAGCTGGTATGCAAAATGTATTGAGGAAAATAACTTCTTAGATGTACATATGTGTCAATAGCATAAATGAGCATGTGTACTGATTGTACATTCTGTAATTTTTAGGTGCTTGTTAAAGGCTGTCTGTACTAGTTTGGCTAGGAGGGATAAGACCACCCAGGGTGGTCACTGACAGGTGGCTATCTCATCAACTCAGCTCTTAATTAACATACAAAAAAGAGGATCATGGGGGACCAATGGTCACAGATTAGGCATTGTTTTCTATCTAGAGGGGGCAAGTAGCTACAAGAGGACATTTGGGCTTAACAGATCTATAGGATCTATAGATCTAAGTTTCAAATGAAAGAATTTACCTCGGATATATGCACCAAGCCCTCACACCTTCTCCTGAGAGAGAGCTGCACAAAGCAACCATACTGCATCACACTCGTAATCTTCCCTTCGTAAACCTCCCCCACCTCCGGCTCAAGCGAGGGCGGTCTGTCCACAAATTTATCATTGTACTTCTCCTTCCTGGAGTCGCCGCCTTCCTTGTCTTTTCCATCGACCCGATCACGGTATTTCTGCTTGTCGCTACGCTCTCTGCTCCTGCTCCTGCTCCTGCTCCTATGCCTGCGACTACGATCGCGGCTCCTGCTACGCCTCCTGTCGCGATCACGGCTACGGGATCGCGAGCGTCTCTTCTTTCTATCTCTGTCTCTGTCTCTATCTCTAACTCTATCTCTGTCCATATCTCTGTCTCTTTCCCTGTCCCTATCTCTATCTTTGTGCTTATTTTTGTGCTTGCGGGGTTTGTCATGGTCAGGGCTTCTGCTCCTACTCCTAGCTCTGCTTTCATCCTTGCCAGACTTCCTCGACTCTGTTTCATCTCCAGCTTCTTGTTTTCTGATATTAAAAAATGGATTAAAGCTTTAATATGATGCCCAGAAAGTTTCTTTTAATTGATAAGAATTTCATAAAATGAAAAATTACAGGGTTCTACAGTCCATTAAAGGCCGTCATTACTACTGGGCCAGAAGGGATTAGACCACACAGCAAGGTCACTGACAGGTGGCTATCTCATCAACTCAGCTCTCAACTAACATAAGAAAAAGAGGATCATGGGGGACCAACAGGCACTGATTGGGGAAGTTTTTTATATAGAGGGAGCAAGTAGCTACAATTAGGACAGTGGGGCTTTAAGTAATTGAAAATAATAAGTATTGATTTAATATTTTCTAAGGTAGTTTAGTGAAATGTAGTGGCAAGGAAAGACGTGTCCGCAATGCAAACTGCACAATAGTTGAAATTCATAATTTTATCACACAGAGGTATCCCCACATCGCTAGAATATCAAGCTGGTAAATGCATATACCATCTCGATGAGGCTTTAAGTTAGCTAAACTTTCATTCAGAGTGCCAAAAAAAGGACATCAAAACCACAAACTAATATATATTTTCCATTCCGGACGCGTCTTTCTGTGCTGTTACATTTCGCCCAGCTACCTACATGTATACCGGTACTCACATTTGTGCTCCTAAACTTCTAGGCATGAGAGCTTCTAACTCGTCCATTGCATCCATTGCAACCTGCTTGTCTCCCTCCAACATTTCCTGTACAGATCAAAAAAGAAACAGAAGTGTATCAAATCTATTTATGTACACAGCATGCATACGCCACACTTTTAATCTGTATGCTCTTTTGATATCTGCATGCACTCCACATTTTCATAACCGCCTGAACTATTACGAACGACTTGGCATGGTACGCATTAGAGTGGCACGGGTCGGTACGGTTCGCTTCCAAAAGCGCTTGAACCCACCCAAAGATGATATATTATCACCTTGATAAAGGGCAATGTCTATCATTATTATTTAAGTTCATTCAATAGTAATAAAAAATAATTTAATGCTTATTTTTAATTTTCTGAATGCTGTACTATGATCACCCCCACATTAACCTAGCTCCCTTGATAAGGCGCTCTGGCATTGGAGGAATTTATTTCCACTGGGTATCCTTTTACAACACCTGGGTGGCGAGTGGCAAATGTAGATTGATGTCTGGCCAAAGGACATTAGTGCCGCTGCTGGACTTGAATCGCAAATCATGTGCTCCACAGTCCAGTGGCATATCAACTAGACCACACAAAAACACTCTACGAATACCAGTTACAGTTTACGAAAAGAGAAAATGTTTCTCCAGGTTCCCGTCCCTGCGGAGATGTTAGAGATGTTACGGTTGTTTGAACGCTAGGACCAGGGTTCAAGCCCTTACAGGGACAAAGTGTCAATTGTCAAAACATATTATGGGGGTAAGAAAAAAGACCTTGAAGCATATCACTTATTTATGTGCTATAAAATATTTAAAAATAGACTACGGAAATGCTATTTTAGTTTGCCACATGACTAAGGACTGGTTTGTGGAAGTTTATGAACAAGCCTTGACCCATACAGAGTCTCCGTTTAGTGAGGTGTTTGTATTATCTTTTGATCCAGAATGCTAGGAGTGATACACAAGCAGAAAGAGCAAAAATCACAGAAATTTTGAGTCTATTTCCAATGCAGTCATTGTGCCGTTCTTGAATAAAAACGATTTAATTATAAGTGTAACTAATCATTAAAGTCTCTAAATTGGCACCACGGTGTAAAATATAAAATCAATATTTTGGGGTACAAATGGGGCAATGTTTCAGTGATATATTTTGACTTTCTCTTTCACATTGCTTTATTTAATAAACTTTTTTTTTTCTTCGAACTAAGAAGGGGTTGCAAATAAGATTATTTGCGGCCAATTTGAGGATGGTAAAACTGATCAATTGCTATTGGTTTATAGCAGGTTACCTACCCTGACTGCTGGTTTATCAGGAATACATAGCCCGGGGAAGGCCTGCCTCTTCTCGTCTTTCTTGTCGTTTGGCCTTGCTTCATCCTCCCCGTCTCTCCGCGCCTTCTTGGGCTTCATATGCTGGATGAGACGCAGCAGGTTGCCGGTGAATGACTCCGGGAAGTCGGCCCCGTTTTCCACCAGCACGGACTTGAAGTCTTCCAGGGTGTCATGCTTGTCAGCAAGACTGATGATGAATTCAGCTGCAAGGATGACATTTTTTTACAGTATTTGCACATTATACATGAAATAATGTACTGTCAAACCTGCTTTAGTGACCACCTGTCTACAACAAGCACATTTTTTGTTTCCCTCAAAAATAGTTTTCTGATTTTGAAATGGTCAATAAAGAGTAAGCGGTATAATAAGAAAAACTAACAAAAATTGAAGTTTGTGCACTTTCTCATCAGGCCCATAAGTAATTTCATGTAAAGTCTCCTAATTAATTGAAAAACAATAAAAGAATGAGAATTCACAGGTATACATGTATCTACAGGCCCATCTGTGCCTAGCAAGTATTATCTATCAAATAATTCGCAATAAAAGTGTCATTTTGTTTATTACCAACGGTCATGCCCATACGCCTTCCTGACATTCCTTAATTCTTGTTACAAAAACTGATTCTCATATTTTCATGATATAATGTCCCTATGCGCTTCCAAAGAGCTTTGCAAATTATCACCCTAGCTTAAGCTCAGACAGCTTTTATCAGCGCAGTGCATTTCAAGGAATAATCCTACCAGGTACATGTACCTGTTTATATTTATCTCACCTGGCTAGAGTGTGGCAAATGTAGATTAACTTACCAAGATCTTTGTCATTTAGTCCAAGATGGTTGTCCAGTTCTGTACAAACTTTAGATACAAGGGACAGGTGTTCTAGACGTTCTAGCTCGTCCATTTTGATCAACGATTTTGATGAATATATGCGGCTGCAAAACATCAGATTCAGAAGAGAAAATTTCAATTTAAATATCCAATAAAGAACATACAGCCATAACGAACGTAATTAATACAAATCTAAACAACAACAATAATAATATAAAAAAATGAAAATAAATTGGTATGCCAGATTACGTACCTTTCTGATTTGATCTTTTGGCGTAGCGCTGCATTTTCAATGCTGTATGAATCATGGACCTGCTGCACGAATCACAGTGCTTAGCATTAAGTTAAAGCTAAGTTAGAGTTAGAGTTAGGCTTACCGGTAAGCCATTTAGGTTGGTGTTGCAAAAGTGTGAATAATTCAGTTTCAATGTACAATATTTCAATTGACAATAGAGTAAAGGAGGGGGTAATCGACCATCTCCAGTTTTTGGCCGATTGGTTGGATGCATGGTAAAATCCCTTTAAAATGCATCGCATAATAGCATATCACATATCCCACACATACCATACCATGCCAGAGTCACTGAAGAACCACATTTGCAATGGAAAATATATCCTAAAATATCACATTTTAGCGATGTAATCAGCGGTCCCGCTACCCGAATCTGAAAAATTGAGTATCTTATGCGTGTCTGTAAGAAATATGGGTACCATAAAATGAGCTTTATTTCAAGTATTTTTCAGATTTAGAGCCCCGATTTTGTGCTAGTCGCAAGCTCAAAAGTATCTCATCGCATGTATTATATCAATGCAGCCCGACACCGCAACTCACACACGATATCTCTGTCTAATTCAGATTCCAATTTCTGATCAACGCAGTGCTAGTTTTAGACCTGGCGAGCACCGGCGTGGGATACCTGCTCACCCGCCAGTGCTATAGATCAGCGTGGAAACGCGCGGCGTGTGCGCGCGCTTCCTATTGACTTTGTACATGCGGTCGAATACTGGCTCGCTATGTCGATAACTGCCTCCGAAACAGTGAAAATTGAAATGAATATTGTCATGGCAATTCGTGATTTTTTTCTGGGATTCTTTTGTTTAAATAATAATATTTGCTTCATGATTTAAACAAGAAATGATAATAAATAGGAAGTAAAGAGGCCCAAAAATAGGATTTAGTCTTAAGTGGCCGAAAACCCCCTCCCTAGTCTAGCGCCTATACGGCCGTATAATGGTAGCTGCGACCATGAAAATCTCAGAATATGTAGATGTGACATACAACGGGAATAGCTAATCGGTTGATTTTAGTCATGAAAAATTGTTTTATAGCTTAATTAATATATTGACCTTGAGAGGGAGCTATAGACCTCTAACAGTTAGGTCTAGATCTACAACATAAACAGTAGGGGCGCTGGTCCGAGAATAAGGATCGTCTTCATAAACAAGGATCGTCTTCTTTAACAAGGACTGATGCGTCCTCAAAAATAAGGACCGTCTGCATTTTTGCAGACGTTTCATATTTTTGATCGGATCGGATTCTGCAATGATTTTCTTGATGCATTTTACATTGACTTTGTACAGAGACTTTTACATTATGAGCAATAAATCCTTGGGAAGACGGACAACCCATAAAAGAAGAAGTTGAACTAGGGTTATTTTCCCCCGGGGAATCCATTTTTGGCATCACCAGCGGGCCGTTCTGTAACATGAAACCCCCAGAGCGCCGATGAAAAAAAACGTCCTCGAAAATGCACTTAACCCTTATTTTTGAGGACACATTTTGTCCTTGTTTATGAGGATATCCTTGTTTATGAGGAAGATCCTCATTTTCGGACCAGCGCCCCTACTGATAAAGAGTGTAGATCTATAATTTACTATTTCATAAATTTAGACTCGATTTCAACCGCGACAACGATCGCTGAATATTGTAGGATCGCATACCGTAATGCTTCCAATATGTTCGTTTGAACCAAATTCATGACCCCATACCAAAACTTTGTATTACCTTTAGTCCTTTAAATTGCTTTTTTTGTATGTTTTAGTAGGATATCTCCACGCAGGAGTTACGGGTCAGAAATGGATAGGAAAGTAGGCTAGCGCCGCATTACTGGACTGCATGCACTGCATGCCATTGGTATTGCGCTCACGCTCAGCTCAGCTCAGATTGTCACAACACACAATTTACCAGTAGACTACCAACAGCCTAGACCGAAAGCTTCAGTCTCTATAATCGTCGGTTGTTCCACTGAGACTACGTCTGGCTCCACTAGACCTGGAGCCAGACGTAGTCTCAGTGGAACAACCGACGATTATAGAGACTGAAGCTTTCGGTCTACCAACAGCCTAGACCTACTCATTCTTACTTTTACTTTTAGCATTAATTTAAACTTCAGAAAATAAGTCTGAGTAAATAGTAAATGTTAATGAAACTCACACCTTACACGGTTACATACAAATTAATAGACAGCTTTCAAAATGATTTTTTTTTGTTTTAGAAAACGCTCAACTTACATCGAACCTCGAGTTCCTTCGTATCAAAATCGTCGTTGTTAGATTCGATTGTGAAACCTAGCATTTGAAGTCGTCCCGAAGCCTTTACAAATACATCGTCATCTAAACTTCAGCCCATCAGCTAGCTCGCTCCACAATTCATACAAATGTAATGTTACACGAATGATTAAAAACTGTTAGGATTGCATGGCAATGGTTAACTTATTCAGGGGCGGCCGAGCGACTTCCAAAGTGGGGGGGGGGGGGGGGGGAGGGGGGGAACCAAGAAAAAAGGGCACTTTCCGAAAAAGGGCTCTTTCAAAGGGAAATGTCAAAGCTAAAAATAAACATTTTGTTAGACATTGGCAGGTGCGTACGCAGGGGGGGGGGGGGGGGGGTGGGGTTAGGGGGTTAAACATCCCCCCTCAAATTCTTTTAATTGTTCTTAAAATAAATTTTAAAAAAAAAATTGTGCTAAAGGAGGCCAAAAGAAAAGTGTTCCGATCCCCCCCCCCCAAGCCACTGAACGAAGTCTGACGACGTCCCTAACCTCCCCTCAAAAACTGGACCCCTCCCCCCAAAAGAGCTTCTGCGTTTGAGGCAATCGTCAAAGTCTTGTGTACAATGATTATCCTCACGGTTTGGGATTATATATATATTTATATCTATTTTGACTGGTCGTTCTCAGTCTGTCTCAATCAATTCTGTCTCCTCACAAAAACACAATATATGGTGGGACCCCCCCCCCCCCCCCCCCCCCCACTCGTGGGTCAGAATGACCGCATGCGTGTTGCCAAAATGTCCGGTAAAGGGGTACCTTTCGTGCGACAAAGTCCGGCCCGAGAATTGTAAAAAAAAGGGGTGATTATGACTATTCACCCGGAGATTTCTTTAAAAAGGGGGTGTTTTTTCTTTTTTTTTCTCTCATCTCTTTGGACTCCTGAGAATTTATTTTGAATTTAGGGGGGTATATTGAGCATTTTTCCTGATTTAGTGGGGTCTCCAAGGCAGGAAAAGCCCGCGAAAAGCCCGCGAAAGGGGGGTTCCAAAATGTTGGCAGTCCTCAGATAGGGGGTGCTTTCAAAAAGAGGGAACGAGCATTATGCGTACCCTAAATAACACTGAGTGGGGGGGGGGGGGGGCCGGGTTCTGGGAATCGCTCTTGATCTGCTGTTCAGAAGATGGAAATTGCTTAAAGGATGTTAGAACTTGGGCATTTCAGAATAAGCTTTCTCTTAATGACTCTAAAACCGGATTTTTTCATTTTTTCATTTCAAGTTTTCTTCTGATGTGACATGTCCCACAAATAAAAAATAGTTTACGAATTGGGCAGTCTGTACTATTAGGCCATCCGTTACCGGGCCCGTAATTTTGGTGTTGTTATGGATTCTTCCCTTACTGTGTCTAAAAATGTTGATGCCATTTGTAAATCTGCTTTTGTAGCTATAAGGAAAATAAGAAAAATTCGTAGGTATCTCGACCAGAATACAGACCATCGTCTTATCCATGCTTTCGTCACATCTAGGCTAGACTGTTGCTATTCCCTACTCTTTGGTCTTCCGGCAAAAAGCTCCAGCGTATCCAAAACAGACCAGCTCGACTTGTTTCTTGTGTTTCTCGTATACGTCGTACCTGCCCACACCCCTGTTCTTCGAAAAGTTCACTGGCTTCCTATCACTTCTTGCATTACTTACAAAATTCTCCTCTTACTTTCAAGACTTTATCATGGTTTCGCTACTTCGTACCTTTCTGAACTCATTCCTCGATACCCTCCTGTCCGCAGGGAAAAAATATACGGGGGCTCGGGGCAAATTAGCCCCCGAAATGCCCAAACGTGCCCCCGAAAGTCTTAAAAGAGCCCCCAAATTTTGCATAGAGTTCAATGCAAGACAAATTAAAGAGTGTTATTTTCATGCAAGCAAGTTTGAAAAGTAGCCCCCGAAATTTTTAAAGTAATTGTTTTCCCTGCCTGTCCGTACTTTGCGATCTGCTTCTCAATCTCTCCTCTCTCGGTCTCACACTATTTCATACAAGCAATACGGTCAACGTTTTTTCGTTTATGTAGCTGCATTTATTTGGAACAATCTCCCTCTTCAAATTCGCAATGCTAGCTCCTTAAATACATTTAAAACAATGCTAAAAACACATCTCTTAATATTAAAGTCCTGTTCCTAAATAGCCTTTTTGACCTTTTGCCTTTTATATTTTTTGTAGATTAACGTAGGATATAGTATTAATTTATGAACTATTAGTATTTTGGTTGTAAGTGATTTGTAATTATGTACATGTATTATTTTCATTTGCAATTTTTTAATGTTAATTTAATTGATGTACTTTGTAATGCACATTCTGTTTCCTTTACTTATCAACTATTTTCTTCTAAACCGCTTAAAGGCAATTTGCAATTTGCGGTATACACATATCGCTTTAATGATGAGAACAAAAAGGTACACTTATCAAAAAGAAAAGGAGCACGTGTCAAAATACAACGAGTAATTATCAGATGTGAAAATGGGGCACTTCTTACACCTTCAAAAAGAGGCACTTACCGGGGATGAAATAAGGCACTTATGAAAAAAGGAAATGGGCATTTGTTGACGGAAAAGGGCCCCATCAGATGTTGATAGGGGTATTTATAAGAGGTGAAAGGGGGCATTTATGAAAAGAGGATACGGTCCCTCATTAGACAGGACAAGGGGCACGTATGGCACCCAAAAAGGGGCAATGACCAGATATGAAAACCGACACTTATGGAAATGAAGGAGGCACTTATCTGAAGTGAAAAGGGGTAACTTCTCGTACCTGAAAAGGGTTATTTACCAGAGATAGAAAGGGGCATTTATGAGACGGGGAAGAGGCTTTTTGTAATGGGGGCACTTATCATTAGGAAAAGGGGCACTTATTAGAAAGGAAAAAGGGGCACATGTGAAAATATAAGATGCGCTTATCTGCGTTAACAAGAGAAAGGGGCACTTGTTACAAAGGAAAAGGGGCACTCGCAGTGTAAAAAGGGCACCTCTCAGATTTGAATAGGGCAAATTATCAGAGAATGGAAAATGGACACATATTGCAAAGGAAAATCGGAACTTGTTGAAAGAAAAGGGGCATTTGTCAAAATAAAAGGGGGAATCATCAGAGGTGAAAAGGAGAAGGGCCAATTTTACAAATTAATAGGGGCACTTGTCAAAGTAAAAGGGGCAATTTTCCTATGAAAAAGGTTTGTGTGTGTGTATGTGTGTGCAACTTAACTGTGTAAATAATTATGCAGCAATCGACCATCGAGCCAGTCTCTTTGAGTAAATTAAGATTCACATAAGTTTAAAGATACGATTTACACAAGATAGCCAACATAGTGGGATTTGGGGTGTATATATTTAGCTTAGACCTTCATCTATCAATGAAAACTTTCTACTTCAATGCAACCAGGGGCGTCGCCAAAGGGGGGGGGGGTGTGGGGGGGGGGTGCGACACCCCCCCCCCCCCCCACCTGTCAGGATATTGTCGGTAAAATTGCGCTGCCGTCGGGAAAAGGAGAAAAGGGGGAGAGAAAAAAAGAGAGGGAAAAAAAGAGAGGGGAAAAAAAGAGAGAGAAAAAAAGAGAGGGAAAAAAAGAGAGGGAAAAAAAGAGAGGGAAAGGGAAAGAAAAGAAAAAAGAAAAGGAAAAGAAAAGAAAGAAAGGAAAGGAAAGGAAAAGAAAGGAAAGAAAAGAGAAGAAAGAAAGAGAAAAAGAGAAAAAGAGGGAGGAGAGGAAAGAAAAGAAAAGAAAGAAAAGAAAGAAAAGGAAAAAAGAAGAAAAAGAGTGAAAGGGAAACAAAAGAAACGGGGGGTGTAAGAGAGGAGAGAGAGGGGAGGTAAGAGTATGAGAGAGGAGGAGGTTGTTGGGTGGAGTCGTCTCGTCGAGGGAGCAAGAAAGACACGGGTAAATATGTTGCTGTGTCGGGTCAGCTGTGTCGGTATTCTTGCTCGATCCTCGTGTACTATATGCAGAAGTTTGAAGTCGGTGAGATGTAAATTGTCGGTCGGCCGACAAGTTTTTTTCCCCTACGAACTGTGACTTCTTATCCGCTGTGGCGACTTCGAGAGTGACTACAACTACAATACTTGTATTTTCTCGAAGTTTCACTTTCCTATAATATCAGCTAAAGAAATCGGAGGTTACAAATTTTCGGGGAAAATAAATTCAAACAAAAGTCAACAATAGTACGACGAATCGTCTTCCTTTCTTGAAAACGTCAAAAATTTCGCGCTTTGCGCGGAAGGAGAAACTTCATTTATAGACGAGTCGAAAACGGTACAACGAATCGTCTTCTTTCTAAAATAATTTAAGGAAACGTCAAAGCTTCCGCGCTTCGCGCGAGAGTGGGAAACTGAATTCAGACAAAAAGGGCTTATTAAAAGTCGAAAACGGTACGACGAATCGTGTTCTTTCTCTAATAATTTGAGGAAACGTCAAAGCTTTCGCGCTTGCTCGATCCTCGTGTACTATATGCAAAAGTTTGAAGTCGGTGAGATGTATATTGTCGGTCGGCCGACAAGTTTTTTTCCCCTACGGACTGTGACTTCTTATCCGCTGTGACGACTTCGAGAGTGACTACAACTACAATACTTGTATTTTCTCGAAGTTTCACTTTCCTATAATATCAGCTAAAGAAGTCAGAGGTTACAAATTTTCGGGGAAAATAAATTCAAACAAAAGTCAACAATAGTACGACGAATCGTCTTCCTTTCTTGAAAACGCCAAAAATTTCGCGCTTTGCGCGGAAGGAGAAACTTCATTTATAGACGAGTCGAAAACGGTACAACGAATCGTCTTCTTTCTAAAATAATTTAAGGAAACGTCAAAGCTTCCGCGCTTCGCGCGAGAGTGGGAAACTGAATTCAGACAAATAGGGCTTATTAAAAGTCGAAAACGGTTCGACGAATCGTGTTCTTTCTCTAATAATTTATGGAAACGTCAAAGCTTTCGCGCTTCGCGCGAGAGGGGGAAACTGAATTCAGATGAATAGGGCTTAATAAGATTCGAAAACGGTACGAGGAATCGTCTTCCTTTCTCTATATTGTGATGAAACGCCAAAAATTTAGCGCTTCGCGCGGTAGGGGAAAACTTCAATAAGACTAGGAATTTAGACGAGTCGAAAACGGTACGACGAATCGTCTTCTTTCTCTAATAATTTAAGGAAACGTCAAAGCTTCCGCGCTTCGCGCGAGAGGAGGAAACTGAATTCAGACAAAATTAATAGGGCTTATTTAAAGTCGAAAACGGTACAACGAATCATGTTCTTTCTCTATTAATTTAAGGAAACGTCAAAGCTTCCGCGCTTCGCGCGAGAGGAGTAAACTGAATTAAGACAAAATTAATAGGGCTTATTTAGAGTCGAAAACGGTACAACGAATCGTGTTCTTTCTCTAATAATATGAGGAAACGTCAAATCTTTCGCGCTTTGCGCGAGAGGGGGGAAATTGAATTCAGATGAATAGGGCTTGTTAAGAGTCGAAAACGGTACGACGAATCGTCTTCTTTCTCTAATAATTTGAGGAAACGTCAAAGCTTTCGCGCTTCGCGCAAAAAGGGGGAAACTGAATTCAGACAAAATAAATAAGGCTTATTTAATGTCGAAAACGGTACAACGAATAAGTTCTTTCTCTAATAATTTAAGGACACATCAAAGCTTCTGCGCTTCGCGCGAGAGGGGGAAACTGAATTCAGACAAAATAAATAGGGCTTATTTAAAGTCGAAAACGGTACAACGAAACGTATTCTTTCTCTATTAATTTAAGGAAACGTCAAAGCTTCCGCGCTTCGCGCGAAAGGAGGAAACTGAATTAAGACAAAATTAATAGGGCTTATTTAGAGTCGAAAACGGTACAACGAATCGTGTTCTTTCTCTAATAATATGAGGAAACGTCAAATCTTTCGCGCTTTGCGCGAGAGGGGGGAAATTGAATTCAGATGAATAGGGCTTGTTAAGAGTCGAAAACGGTACGACGAATCGTCTTCTTTCTCTAATAATTTGAGGAAACGTCAAAGCTTTCGCGCTTCGCGCAAAAAGGGGGAAACTGAATTCAGACAAAATAAATAAGGCTTATTTAATGTCGAAAACGGTACAACGAATAAGTTCTTTCTCTAATAATTTAAGGACACATCAAAGCTTCTGCGCTTCGCGCGAGAGGGGGAAACTGAATTCAGACAAAATAAATAGGGCTTATTTAAAGTCGAAAACGGTACAACGAAACGTATTCTTTCTCTATTAATTTAAGGAAACGCCAAAGCCTCCGCGTTTCGCGCGAGAGGGGGAAACTGAATTCAGATAAGGATTAAGAGTCGAGAACAGTACACCGAATCGTCTGCTTTTTCTCATAATTTAATGAAACGTCAAAGCTTCCGCGCTTCGCACGGGAGGGGGAGAAACTGAATTCATACAAGGATTAAGAGTCGAGAACAGTAGGCCTACACCGAAACGCTGCTTTTTCTCATAATTTAAGGAAACGTCAAAGCTTCCGCGCTTCGCGCGAAAGGAGGAAACTGAATTAAGACAAAATTAATAGGGCTTATTTAGAGTCGAAAACGGTACAACGAATCGTGTTCTTTCTCTAATAATATGAGGAAACGTCAAATCTTTCGCGCTTCGCGCGAGAGGGGAGAAACTGAATTCAGATGAATAGGGCTTGTTAAGAGTCGAAAACGGTACGACGAATCGTCTTCTTTCTCTAATAATTTGAGGAAACGTCAAAGCTTTCGCGCTTCGTGCAAAAAGGGGGAAACTGAATTCAGACAAAATAAATTCGCAATGCTAGCTCCTTAAATACATTTAAAACAATGCTAAAAACACATCTCTTAATATTAAAGTCCTGTTCCTAAATAGCCTTTTTGACCTTTTGCCTTTTATATTTTTTGTAGATTAACGTAGGATATAGTATTCATTTATGAACTATTAGTATTTTGGTTGTAAGTGATTTGTAATTATGTACATGTATTATTTTCATTTGCAATTTTTTAATGTTAATTTAATTGATGTACTTTGTAATGCACATTCTGTTTCCTTTACTTATCAACTATTTTCTTCTAAACCGCTTAAAGGCAATTTGCAATTTGCGGTATACACATATCGCTTTAATGATGAGAACAAAAAGGTACACTTATCAAAAAGAAAAGGAGCACGTGTCAAAATACAACGAGTAATTATCAGATGTGAAAATGGGGCACTTCTTACACCTTCAAAAAGAGGCACTTACCGGGGATGAAATAAGGCACTTATGAAAAAAGGAAATGGGCATTTGTTGACGGAAAAGGGCCCCATCAGATGTTGATAGGGGTATTTATAAGAGGTGAAAGGGGGCATTTATGAAAAGAGGATACGGTCCCTCATTAGACAGGACAAGGGGCACGTATGGCACCCAAAAAGGGGCAATGACCAGATATGAAAACCGACACTTATGGAAATGAAGGAGGCACTTATCTGAAGTGAAAAGGGGTAACTTCTCGTACCTGAAAAGGGTTATTTACCAGAGATAGAAAGGGGCATTTATGAGACGGGGAAGAGGCTTTTTGTAATGGGGGCACTTATCATTAGGAAAAGGGGCACTTATTAGAAAGGAAAAAGGGGCACATGTGAAAATATAAGATGCGCTTATCTGCGTTAACAAGAGAAAGGGGCACTTGTTACAAAGGAAAAGGGGCACTCGCAGTGTAAAAAGGGCACCTCTCAGATTTGAATAGGGCAAATTATCAGAGAATGGAAAATGGACACATATTGCAAAGGAAAATCGGAACTTGTTGAAAGAAAAGGGGCATTTGTCAAAATAAAAGGGGGAATCATCAGAGGTGAAAAGGAGAAGGGCCAATTTTACAAATTAATAGGGGC
Organism: Strongylocentrotus droebachiensis; assembly: GCA_035222895.1. NCBI lineage: Eukaryota > Metazoa > Echinodermata > Echinoidea > Camarodonta > Strongylocentrotidae > Strongylocentrotus > Strongylocentrotus droebachiensis. Next base: position 124,059 of record JAVYIG010002402.1, read on the forward strand.
ACTTGTCAAAGTAAAAGGGGCAATTTTCCTATGAAAAAGGTTTGTGTGTGTGTATGTGTGTGCAACTTAACTGTGTAAATAATTATGCAGCAATCGACCATCGAGCCAGTCTCTTTGAGTAAATTAAGATTCACATAAGTTTAAAGATACGATTTACACAAGATAGCCAACATAGTGGGATTTGGGGTGTATATATTTAGCTTAGACCTTCATCTATCAATGAAAACTTTCTACTTCAATGCAACCAGGGGCGTCGCCAAAGGGGGGGGGGGGGTGTGGGGGGGGGGGTGCGACACCCCCCCCCCCCCCACCTGTCAGGATATTGTCGGTAAAATTGCGCTGCCGTCGGGAAAAGGAGAAAAGGGGGAGAGAAAAAAAGAGAGGGAAAAAAAGAGAGGGGAAAAAAAGAGAGAGAAAAAAAGAGAGGGAAAAAAAGAGAGGGAAAAAAAGAGAGGGAAAGGGAAAGAAAAGAAAAAAGAAAAGGAAAAGAAAAGAAAGAAAGGAAAGGAAAGGAAAAGAAAGGAAAGAAAAGAGAAGAAAGAAAGAGAAAAAGAGAAAAAGAGGGAGGAGAGGAAAGAAAAGAAAAGAAAGAAAAGAAAGAAAAGGAAAAAAGAAGAAAAAGAGTGAAAGGGAAACAAAAGAAACGGGGGGTGTAAGAGAGGAGAGAGAGGGGAGGTAAGAGTATGAGAGAGGAGGAGGTTGTTGGGTGGAGTCGTCTCGTCGAGGGAGCAAGAAAGACACGGGTAAATATGTTGCTGTGTCGGGTCAGCTGTGTCGGTATTCTTGCTCGATCCTCGTGTACTATATGCAGAAGTTTGAAGTCGGTGAGATGTAAATTGTCGGTCGGCCGACAAGTTTTTTTCCCCTACGAACTGTGACTTCTTATCCGCTGTGGCGACTTCGAGATTGACTACAACTACAATACTTGTATTTTCTCGAAGTTTCACTTTCCTATAATATCAGCTAAAGAAATCGGAGGTTACAAATTTTCGGGGAAAATAAATTCAAACAAAAGTCAACAATAGTACGACGAATCGTCTTCCTTTCTTGAAAACGTCAAAAATTTCGCGCTTTGCGCGGAAGGAGAAACTTCATTTATAGACGAGTCGAAAACGGTACAACGAATCGTCTTCTTTCTAAAATAATTTAAGGAAACGTCAAAGCTTCCGCGCTTCGCGCGAGAGTGGGAAACTGAATTCAGACAAAAAGGGCTTATTAAAAGTCGAAAACGGTACGACGAATCGTGTTCTTTCTCTAATAATTTGAGGAAACGTCAAAGCTTTCGCGCTTGCTCGATCCTCGTGTACTATATGCAAAAGTTTGAAGTCGGTGAGATGTATATTGTCGGTCGGCCGACAAGTTTTTTTCCCCTACGGACTGTGACTTCTTATCCGCTGTGACGACTTCGAGAGTGACTACAACTACAATACTTGTATTTTCTCGAAGTTTCACTTTCCTATAATATCAGCTAAAGAAGTCAGAGGTTACAAATTTTCGGGGAAAATAAATTCAAACAAAAGTCAACAATAGTACGACGAATCGTCTTCCTTTCTTGAAAACGCCAAAAATTTCGCGCTTTGCGCGGAAGGAGAAACTTCATTTATAGACGAGTCGAAAACGGTACAACGAATCGTCTTCTTTCTAAAATAATTTAAGGAAACGTCAAAGCTTCCGCGCTTCGCGCGAGAGTGGGAAACTGAATTCAGACAAATAGGGCTTATTAAAAGTCGAAAACGGTTCGACGAATCGTGTTCTTTCTCTAATAATTTATGGAAACGTCAAAGCTTTCGCGCTTCGCGCGAGAGGGGGAAACTGAATTCAGATGAATAGGGCTTAATAAGATTCGAAAACGGTACGAGGAATCGTCTTCCTTTCTCTATATTGTGATGAAACGCCAAAAATTTAGCGCTTCGCGCGGTAGGGGAAAACTTCAATAAGACTAGGAATTTAGACGAGTCGAAAACGGTACGACGAATCGTCTTCTTTCTCTAATAATTTAAGGAAACGTCAAAGCTTCCGCGCTTCGCGCGAGAGGAGGAAACTGAATTCAGACAAAATTAATAGGGCTTATTTAAAGTCGAAAACGGTACAACGAATCATGTTCTTTCTCTATTAATTTAAGGAAACGTCAAAGCTTCCGCGCTTCGCGCGAGAGGAGTAAACTGAATTAAGACAAAATTAATAGGGCTTATTTAGAGTCGAAAACGGTACAACGAATCGTGTTCTTTCTCTAATAATATGAGGAAACGTCAAATCTTTCGCGCTTTGCGCGAGAGGGGGGAAATTGAATTCAGATGAATAGGGCTTGTTAAGAGTCGAAAACGGTACGACGAATCGTCTTCTTTCTCTAATAATTTGAGGAAACGTCAAAGCTTTCGCGCTTCGCGCAAAAAGGGGGAAACTGAATTCAGACAAAATAAATAAGGCTTATTTAATGTCGAAAACGGTACAACGAATAAGTTCTTTCTCTAATAATTTAAGGACACATCAAAGCTTCTGCGCTTCGCGCGAGAGGGGGAAACTGAATTCAGACAAAATAAATAGGGCTTATTTAAAGTCGAAAACGGTACAACGAAACGTATTCTTTCTCTATTAATTTAAGGAAACGTCAAAGCTTCCGCGCTTCGCGCGAAAGGAGGAAACTGAATTAAGACAAAATTAATAGGGCTTATTTAGAGTCGAAAACGGTACAACGAATCGTGTTCTTTCTCTAATAATATGAGGAAACGTCAAATCTTTCGCGCTTTGCGCGAGAGGGGGGAAATTGAATTCAGATGAATAGGGCTTGTTAAGAGTCGAAAACGGTACGACGAATCGTCTTCTTTCTCTAATAATTTGAGGAAACGTCAAAGCTTTCGCGCTTCGCGCAAAAAGGGGGAAACTGAATTCAGACAAAATAAATAAGGCTTATTTAATGTCGAAAACGGTACAACGAATAAGTTCTTTCTCTAATAATTTAAGGACACATCAAAGCTTCTGCGCTTCGCGCGAGAGGGGGAAACTGAATTCAGACAAAATAAATAGGGCTTATTTAAAGTCGAAAACGGTACAACGAAACGTATTCTTTCTCTATTAATTTAAGGAAACGCCAAAGCCTCCGCGTTTCGCGCGAGAGGGGGAAACTGAATTCAGACAAAATTAATAGGGTTTATTTAGAGTCGAAAACGGTACAACGAATCGTGTTCTTTCTCTAATAATTTAAGGACACATCAAAGCTTCTGCGCTTCGCGCGAGAGGGGGAAACTGAATTCAGACAAAATTAATAGGGCTTATTTAAAGTCGAAAACGGTACAACGAATCGTGTTCTTTCTCAATAAATTTAAGGAAATTTCAAAGCTTCCGCGCTTCGCGCGAGAGAGGGGAAACTGAATTAAGATGAATAGGGCTTATTAAGAGTCGAAAACGGTACGACAAATCGTCTTCTTTCTCTAATAATTTGAGGAAACGTCAAAGCTTTCGCGCGAGAGGGGGAAACTGATTCAGATGAATAGTGCTTTAATAAGATTCGAAAAGGTTAGGAGGAATCGTCTTCCTTTCTCTATATTGTGATGAAACGTCAAAACTTCCGCGCTTCGCGCGAGAGGGGGAAGCTAAATTCAGATAAGGATTAAGAGTCGAGAACAGTACACCGAATCGTCTGCTTTTTCTCATAATTTAATGAAACGTCAAAGCTTCCGCGCTTCGCACGGGAGGGGGAGAAACTGAATTCATACAAGGATTAAGAGTCGAGAACAGTAGGCCTACACCGAAACGCTGCTTTTTCTCATAATTTAAGGAAACGTCAAAGCTTCCGCGCTTCGCGCGAAAGGAGGAAACTGAATTAAGACAAAATTAATAGGGCTTATTTAGAGTCGAAAACGGTACAACGAATCGTGTTCTTTCTCTAATAATTTAAGGACACATCAAAGCTTCTGCGCTTCGCGCGAGAGGGGGAAACTGAATTCAGACAAAATTAATAGGGCTTATTTAAAGTCGAAAACGGTACAACGAATCGTGTTCTTTCTCAATAAATTAAAGGAAACGTCAAAGCTTCCGCGCTTCGCGCGAGAGGGGGAAACTGATTTCAGACAAAATTAATAGGGCTTATTAAGAGTCGAAAACGGTACGACAAATCGTCTTCTTTCTCTAATAATTTGAGGAAACATCAAAGCTTTCGCGCGAGAGGGGGAAACTGAATTCAGATGAATAGTGCTTTAATAAGATTCGAAAACGTTACGAGGAATCGTCTTCCTTTCTCTATATTGTGATGAAACGTCAAAACTTCCGCGCTTCGCGCGAGAGGGGGAAGCTAAATTCAGATAAGGATTAAGAGTCGAGAACAGTACACCGAATCGTCTGCTTTTTCTCATAATTTAATGAAACGTCAAAGCTTCTGCGCGGGAGGGGGGGAACTGAATTCAGAAAAGGATAAACAGTCGAGAACGGTACAGCAAATCGTCTTCTTTTTTATAACAATTTAAAACTTCATTAAGACAAGTCGAAAACGGTACAATTAATCTTCTTCTTTTCCTAATAATTTAAGGATAGTCTAAGCTACCGCGCTTCGCGCGGGAGGCCCATCACCCACACCCCCCTAATGAGCGCGCTTTTAAGTGATTCTCTTGCTCACTACCGCCCCTCCCTAAAACAAGATCCTAGCTCCGTGCCTGCATTAAAATATATAGCTATGATGCTGCATAAATTGAAGAAATAATTCGTATATTTATGTCGTCGAGGAAAATGACCATTTTGCGCATATGCAAGTACTATAGATAGTCCATAGGAAACACAATTTAGCCTTCGGCCCCAGGTTTATAGGGTTGAATTTTTAGATATCGGTAATTGGTGGCTAGTTTTGTCGGTAATCGGTGACCTCTACACCCCCCCCCCCCCCCCCCCCCACTGAAAAAGGTCTAGCGACGCCCCTGAATGCAACTAATATTGATATCTAACCCAGAACTGTTGCTGGGTTAGCGCCATGAGCGTCCCTGGACGGTGTGTGCGCTCTATAAGTTTACACTTCTATTATTATTATTATCATAATGGTAACGATGGGACTAAGTCTACCAATGAATTATTAACTGTATGTCTTGACGATAGCAACGCAGCTGTTTTATACTGTCATGTAATTACAAATTGGCAATCAACTATCTGATATGGTTATATATATATGGGATATCATATTGAAATTGACAACACGGCTGCCTCGTACTGTTATAAAGGCTATATGTCATGAAATTGGCAACAATTTAGGCTGTCTCGATCATAAACGTTATATTGGCCATTGTCATGAAAATGGCAACACGGCTGTCCCATAACGTTCTATTGGGTAAATGTATATAACATGAAAATGGAAACACGACCGTCTCATAGTGCCATACACGTATAATGTAAATGGCGACACGGCTCTCTCATAATGTTACAAACTTAGGCTATATATGCGGGGCTATATGTCGTAAAACGGCAACACGACTATCTCATACTGTTTTATTGGCTAGCAAAATAACATGAAAATCGCAACACGACCGTCCCATATTGCTATGTAATGAAAATGGCAACACGGCTGTCTTATACTGTTAGATTGGCTACCTAAATAACATGAAAATAGCAACACGACTGTCTCACAGTCTTATGTAATGAAAATAGCAACGCGGCTGTCTCAAATATTACACAGCCTACACGCAAAAAACTGAGGTGCTAAATGTTGGGTGCTGAGTGAGATTCTGCACTTGACTAGTGCCAAAATCAGCACTTGACGGGTTAACTTTAACAAGGAAACCGAAACGTGCTGAATATTTGAGTGCAGAAAACGAGTGCTATAACAATATGCAGCACTTAACATCGAGTGCTGACTGCATAACCTGATCTGATTGGTCGGTTAGTATAATAGCTGTTACCTTGTGAATATTTGTTTTTGAATCAAATTCAGCTAAGAGATTCTTACATTCTTTATTCTCCAGGTCAATACCCAAGGCCTCAAAAGTCTGAATAACTTTGCTCCTTAAACTGTCAACAACATCAGTATTCAAAGCTGTTGCAGCAGATAACACTCTGTTTGTCATAGCATGGGTCATGTTGGTGTTTGATAAAAGAGAACCAATGAAAAATGCAGCTGGTCTCACTATGAACATGACAGACAATGAAAGCGGACAAAATATACAGTTCCTCAGGTAGACAAAGGAACATCCCTTGACTGCTATTATGTAAAATGTGTAGAACAGGTGAATATGCATGTGACACCTGTTCTTCACATTTTTACATAATAGCAGTGAAGGGATGTTCCTTTGTCTACCTAAGGAACTGTATATTTTGTCCGCTTTCATTGTCTGTCATATTCATAGTGTCTTGTACTGTCATTATGCATTGCTCCATCTTGTTCTTGTAGTAGGCCTATCCTATCATCATCATCATCAAATGCATCATCTGCTGCAGGATTATGCACTTCACCAACAGCAACACCCAAATCAGCATCAACTAGACCCTCCATACCCTGTACAACTTCAGGTTCAGGTTCTTCTTGTGGATGTTGGTTTAATAAATGTTTCCTGTAAGAGTTGAAAGTGGTAAATGACGAAGGACATCCAACTTGACCACATACCAAATGTAGATGGGGCATGTCAAACAACGCATGAGTTAGCACTTGCACAAGGGCTATTCTGCTAGCACCCAAAAGAGAGCAAAACTTGGCACTTTAAGTGCACAACAGTCAGCTCCTTTGGGTGCTAGCAAAGTAGCCCGGGTGCAAGTGCTAACTCAGCACTTCCGAGTGCAGTCACTATGCGAGCTCCTAAAAAGTGCTAAAATTGAATCTTTAAGTGCTAAATTTAGCACAACAGTCAGCTCCTTTGGGTGCTAGCAAAGTAGCCCGGGTGCAAGTGCTAACTCAGCACTTCGAGTGCAGTCACTATGCGAGCTCCTAAAAAGTGCTAAAATTGAATCTTTAAGTGCTAAATTTAGCCCTTTTTTTTTTAGTGTATATGTCATAAAAACGGCAGCACAGCTGTTTCATAACGTTTTATTGGGTAAATGTATATATCATGAAAATGGCAACACGACCGTCTCGAGTGCTATCTAATTATGATCAATAAACGAAATTAACAAAAGACTTAACTCCGTTTCGTTGACAATCAGCCGTAGACGAGAGTCTTCAAGCATGGCTGATTGTCAACGAAACGGAGTTAAGTCTTTTTTCAAATCTGCTTTTTGCTACGGCAGGCAGCCAGTGAAAACGAATTCGTTTAATAAAATTATGGAAATGCAAGCACTACTTTAAACAAACAGAACTTTATCATTCCTCGCTCATTTTTCCTGATTGAGGTGTCATATGAAAGGGCAGAATCTCAACTTTTTAGAAATGTGAATTTTTCTTCGAAATTCAGATACCGCCCGCCAAATGTCTTTTTGGTTTCTTTCCTTCAAATTGCTTTTAATCACTCATGCGTGAAATATGCATCACGTGAGTAGCATCAACTGAAAGAGGAGACTCTAAGCTTTCCAAACATGTATCATTCATTAAATATGGTTGTGATTAAGTTATGATAAAACATCGATACTTCTCGGTTTCGTTTTTTCTGGGACGCACTGTATAGCCCATATATATTGCAATATCAGATAGTTGGTTGCCAATTTGTAATTACATAACAGTATAAAACAACTGTGTTGCTTTTGTCAAGACATACAGTTAATAATTCATTGATAGACTAACTAGTCCAATCATTATCAAGAGGGACTTTTAGATTTGCACGCCTATAACGTGGACTGCCCTTTTACAGATACTATGTCCCTTTTGCAGCCAACCTCAAATTCTGTAGAACTTTGCAGGAATTATGAATATGTCATGTATATCCATCTGTAAAATTTAAACGTTGGCAGTGTCCTTATATTCAAATTATGCAAGGAAACCTATTTACTTGCTAGACGTCACTGTCAGACACTATAATGTCCGAATTGAGTGACAGACTGGCTTTTTCTTCTTCTTTGGTAATAACCAAGAAGTTACCAGCTATTTCTTGGTAATAACTTACATAAACTGAGCTGTAAAGGATTAGTCTACTACAATAACCCACTTCTTGTAATGACCAAAATTAGTTTATGATAACACTGTCCTTCATATTGAAAAGGCTTCTAATCGAAAGAGACACATGCCTTTCTTTTTTTAAGTGCAAACGTCAATAATTTGACGGAAAATTCATTGATCAGGATTTGTCTTTCCCCTGAACAATAGGGGAGCGCCACAGAAGTGTCAAGTTTGTTTATACTGATGCATATATTTTCATTATCAAGTTTCTATCCAACCTACTCTAAAGAGAGTATATTAATGCTGATTAAAACATGTGAAATACAAATCCTTGAATTAACTTTTATACTACGTCCGCGGTTTCATAAAATAAGATGGTTTTGAATTTTTACAGGAATTTAAGGTTGAAAGAATATTTTGAAAGAAAGAGAGAATATCGAAGATGCCAAACAGAAATCCAACGCCAGGGAAATAAATTGATTTCTTAGATCCTTAAAGTTGCTGTCATCTCTTTTCGGAATAAATTGCGAATGTAGAGAAAAATGACTCCGCTGGGAATCGAACAAGGGTCACCGGCTATTAGAACGCCAATGTCTTGACAATATGCACAATAGTCTCACAGGTGCACTCTAAAAACTGAAATGTTAAATGTCAATTTAAAAGGGCCGAGGAGTGACCACTCTTTTAAAATGTCAGATTGTTTCTTTTAACATGCTAGATTCAACCTTTATAGTGTTGGATCCAGCATGTTCAAAGTGTTAATCTACCATTTTGAAAGAGTGGTCACTCCTCGGCCCTTTTAAATGGTGATTTAACAATTCAGTTTTTAGAGTGTGGCTGACCTCCCATGAGAATTAGTTGAGATAGAAATGACTCATTTGTATGAGTACTGTTTGACCTCTTAGATATGAGTTGATGAAGAAGACAACATTTTGTTCTTTTGCCACTGTGATGTGGTAGAACTGGTGGTTATAAACAGTTTACGAATACATGCATGCTAAGGAAAATAAAATATATTAACAAGTTTTATGCAAATATGTCGTCCGTTGGGCCTATTTTATAAGATTATTTTTCACTTTCTTTCTTCGAGTCCTCGGTTTTCAGCATCCGCTCAGCATGCATGTTCACACAACTCATTGGACATGTCACAGTCATTGCAGAAATTTTTGGAAGAAAATGAAAATGAATATATATGTTTTTGTAAATGCTAATTGGTACCTTTAATTGGAAGTGTCTTTCTTTCGTTTGAAAAACCAATATTATATACTCCCATTTTTCTTTATAACAGAATTTGGTCAGAAGGATTGTACAGCACCGAGCGCCTACTAAAATAGGCTCGGTGATATTCAACGAAACCGTGCGGGAAATCACCAGGTATCTCAACATCGGAGTAGGGGGTCCCGACTATCAGTTGGTGAGGAAGGATGTTGCAAGGTGTCTCACCAACCGAAATTCCAGGGCGAAGCAGATGCATCCAAGGTACCTTAAAGCCCCACTGTCCTACTTGTAGCTACTTGCTCCCTCTATATAGAAAACTTCCCAATCGGTGCATGTTGGTCCCCCATGATCCTCTTTTTCTTATGTTACTTGAGAGCTGAGTTAATGAGATAGCCACCTCTCAGTGACCTCGCTGTGTGGTTTAATCCCTTCTCGCCCAGTAGTATTGAAGGTCTTTAAATTCACATCTTTTCCTTGAGTGATTGAGTCCTTGACATTATCTAAATAGTTATGAGCATTGCTTTCATTCAGTTCACTTTAAAAATCCTATACCCTGGAGTTTTACGATGTTACATGACATATTTAGAATATGATTCAGGGAACATGTCTTATCTGATGTTCTTCAACACTTGCATAATAAGAATGATAACGCTCACAAAGTATTTTTCACCTCTTTCCAGAAGTCAACCTTCTCTTTAAACCTAAATGTTAATCATATTTCCATTCACAGGAGCTAGTCTCTGCAAATATATTTTTAAGTATTAAAAGCTGGCTCCCTTAGTTTGTAGTTCTGAATTTCGTGATGATCTATTCTGGATGTTTGTCGCCTGAATTGTGAGTGTACTCACTGCAGATACAATTCATTTGTCAATCATCCTAAAATTAGAACTTGTGCAAAAATTCTATCTAATTAGGTAATCTGCCACGAAGGATGGCAGAGCACCTATTGATTTCGTACGTCAGAATGTTTTCTTTTCTACTATTCTTTCTGTATGAATGTTGTTACGTGGTTATCTCATAAATGTCATAGTGAATGATGGATATCTCATAAATGGCATAGTGAATGACCATGAAACTTTCATGGGAAATGGCATATGCATGATTATTGAGCCCCCAACGAAGAGATTTGTTTGTATTACTAATGCGTGACATAATCTAGGCGCCATTTCGTTAATTTCTATAATTGACCATATTTCATTGTTGCCATTTTGTAATGATATTTGATATGCACAAACTTGAAGACATGTAAAACTAACATCTAATTCCAGATGATTCAAACAATCATTTCATGTCTCGAATAATCATTGTGGTTTGCGGGAAATTTGTTTTAAGGTCTCCCCGTTGTTAAAATATGATGTCACCCGATACTCTCTGACTCTTCTATACATTGTATATACATCTAGTACTAATCTTTTTGTTCTGGATTTTATGTTAGGTTGTCGTGTAAACACATTCTGTGATTGGTGAATTGCTTGCTAATTGTTTAAATCACATTAGCATGTGAATGTAAAAAGGATCACGTCAACTCAAAATCAATTTAACGTCTTCTTGACAGAATAAATCAATATATTAAAACAAATGAAAGTAATTATGTGTTGCTTGAAACTTTGGTTTATGAAAAACAAACTTGACGAAGATGTCACATCAACATCAAGTTGATATGATGGATTGTGGATGAATTCATACGATGTGCGTATTAATATACTTTTAGTGACTTGTTAAAATGATATATTTCATGCCCTATTGGTTTCAAAAGCCGGCTTCATTTCCTTCAAAATGAAAGATTGCTCCGTTTTTTGTATTTGTATTATATGCTGTTCACTTACAATAAAAAAAGATATAAATATAAAACAAGTTGAATGGCGTTTGAACTTGCTGTATGTAGGCTTCCCGCCTATACGACACAAAGGTGAAGGATTTGCTCTAGTCACTCTCATAACTTAATACAAATAATGATACATTACATTTATAATGCGCTTAATACAATGTTTCTAAGAGCAAGATAAAGAGGAACAGGAAATGGAAGAAAAAGGAAGGAAAAGTGAGAAATACTAAAAAAACATGTTAAAAATATTGAATTACAAGTAAACGGCAAAGAAGAATATGACATTACACAAAATAAGGACTGCATCAAAATTGATTGAAATCATAAATAAACCAGATATGGACTCAGAATTACAATAAATCATGTCCCATCGATCAGACGGATGTCTCTCCTACCAGTCCACTCCAAAAATATCTTACTTTCAATAGAAGCAGAGAAATCAGACAAACCAATCAAAAAGAGTTTGAGCAAAATCGGATAACTAATAAGAAAGTTATGAATTTTTAAAAAAATATGTAAAACTATGGAACAATTAAAATCGCTACACAAATTGCCAATTTGGTTATCAGTTTGTGACGTTATGTCCTCACTATTTGTCAATTGCTTTATATAGTTTGATCCCATTAATTTCCCTTTTTATCCCCCAAAATTTGATTTCCCCATGCCTTTGCCAAGGTTATATGATTTGTATCATTTTGCGTGCATGACATTTCACAAATCCTTTTATGAACTTTGAAGAATTGATACTATTTCTGAATATTGTATATTCATAAGTATTGATTTGTATCTAAATAGTTTATCAAAATTCACATTTTTCATGATTTAACTGGGAAAAATCACTCTATATTATTTAGTGCATCCACACAAAAAACATATTACTATCAATCTAACTTGGATGCTGGTGTGAAGAAATATGAATCTAAGGGGGGAAATAGGAAATTTATATTATATATTTATATATATATATATATAAATATTATATTCATAATTCTGTTAGTGTAAATGTTTTTAAACGTAGGTATAAGAAATTTCTTTTAGATAAATTGCAATAATCATTTAAATTCAAGACATATTTTATTTGTTTGTTTGTTTGTATGTTTGTTGTACTGATTTGTGTATAGGATATAGTTTAGTAACCGATATATTTCTTTTTTTTTATTATAAAAAAGGGTCAAACGTTATATAAGGATTATGTTTTTCCTTTCAGGTTGCAACCAATTCAGTTTATTTTATGCCGTTGTCAAATATGTTCTTAATGTGTATTTTATGTTATATAGCTGGTTGTTATATGAAATGTTGTCTTTTTAACTGAATGAAATAAAATTTAATTGATTGATTGAAAAATAATTAGGTCATGATATCATGATATCGTGAGGTCATGACGTCACAGACTCATGAGTGAGTTGCCAATTTGTCTTGGTATTTTCAAAGTTTTTCATGACATTAAAAATTCATACCTTTCTTATTAGTCAACCGATTTTGCTCAATTTTTTTTTATTGGTTTGTCTGATTTTTCTGCTTCTATTGAAAGTAACTTATTTTTGGAGTGGACTTGCCCTGTAATAATTTCGGTTTGCTATACGAATTCCTCGTAATGGACAGACAAGGTCACGCGCTGGCTAAGAGGTAAATATTACCAATAATGATTGTTTTTATGATTTATGTATAGAATTTTGCTAAACTTGCTTAAGAATTTATAAAATGGAAAATACAAGGTGAAAACAAACAAACAAGGTATCAAAATATGCTTATCTGAACGTAATCAAATGCCTGAAAGCCATGAACTTCCAGTGGCTCTGGACCCCACCTATAGGGCCCTAAGGCGGGCCCCTCGATGCTAATCTGACCGTAATTAAATGCCTAAAACCCCTGAGCTTCCGGGGGCTCTAAGGCGGCCCCTGAATGCTTATCTGACCGTTTTAAAATGATTTAAAATCCCTGAACTTCTGAGGGCTCCGCCCCTAGACCCCACATCAATATTAGTGTCCTGCCAGTGTCATAAATAACGTATCAAAATATGCTGGCTCATCTGACCGTAATTAAACGCCTAAGACCCCTGAGCTTCCGGGGGCTCTGCGCCCTGGAGACAACCAAAGGCTCTAGGGCGGGCCTCTAGATGCCCATCTGACCGTAATGTATTGCCCAAAACCCCTGAACTTCCTGGGGCTCCGCCCACTGCACCCCACTCTAATTAGTGACCTGCGAGTGTCACAAATAAGGTATTATGCTCATCTGACCGTAATCAAATGCTTAAAACCCCTGAGCTTCGCGGGGCTCTGGACCCCACCTACGTCCCTCAGGCGGTCCCCTAGATTTTCAATCGACGGTAATTTAATGCCTCAAAACCCTGAGCTTCTGGGGCTCCGCCCTTGGATTCCACGCCAATTAGTGTCCTGCCAGTGTCACAAATAAGGTATCAAAATATGCTCAGAACCTTTGAGCTTTCGGGGGCCTAAGGCGGGCCCCTGAATGCTTATCTGACTGTAATAAAATGCCTGAAATCCCTGAGTTTCAGGGGGGCTCACCCCCTGGACCTCACGCGAATTAGGCCCCCCCCCCCCCTGGCAAAAAAAGACCCCACCAGGGACCCTAAGGCGAGCCCCTGCATGCCTGTCTGACCGTTATAAAATTCCTAAAACCCCTGACTGAGCTTCTGGGGGATCCGGGGCTCCGCCCCCAGGACCCCACGCCAAATTGTGTCCTGCCAGTATCACAAATAAGGTATAAAAATATGATCATCCGACGGTCATTTATGGCCCCCAGGACCCGACGCCAAATTGTGTCCTGCCAGTATCATAAATAAGGTATAAAAATATGATCATCCGACGGTCATTTATGGCCCCCAGGACCCGACGCCAAATTGTGTCCTGCCAGTATCACAAATAAGGTATACAAATATGATCATCCGACGGTTATTTATGGCGTGGGGTCCAGGGGGCGGACTCGGCGGAGCCCCCAGAAGCTCAGGGGTTTTGGGCAATAAAATAATAACGGTCAGATGAGCATATTTTTATACCTTATTTGTGACACTGGCAGGACACAATTTGGTGTTGGGTCCAGCCGCTCAGGGGTTTTATACATTAAATTATCGTCATATGAGAATATTTTATACCTTATTTGTGACACTGGCAGGTCACGAATTAGCGTGGGGTCCAGGGGGCGGAGCAGGCGCGGATCCACGGGCCTAATTCTTCCGGCCCGGCTATGGCAACCCCTTTGTGTAAAAACTAGATAAACTCAGTTTATCAGAAAAACTGTGTTTATCAATGATAAACTCAGTTTATCAACTGATGAACTGAGTTTTTCTGATAAACTGAGTTTATCAACTGATAAACTGAGTTTATCTGAGAAAAACAGAGTTTATCTGAGAAAAACAGAGTTTATCTGAGAAAAACAGAGTTTATCTAGTTTTTACACAAAGGGCTTGCCATAGCCGGAAGAATTAGGCCCGTGGATCCGCGCCTGGGGCGGAGCCCCCGGAAGCTCAGGGGTTGTGGGCAATAAATAACCGTCAGATGATCATATTTTTATACATTATTTGTGACACTGGCAGGTCAGGAATTGGCGTGGGGTCCAGGGGGCAGAGCCCCCGGAAGCTCAGGGGTTTTTGGCAATAAATATCGGTCAGATGAGCATATTTTTATATCTATTTGTGACACTGGCAGGACACGAATTGGCGTGGAGTCCAGGGGGCGCAGCGCCGAGAAGCTCAGGGGTTTTATACATTAAATTATCGTCAGATGAGCATATTTTATACCTTATTTGTGACACTGGCAGGTCAGGTCAGGTCACGAAATCGACGTTATTCCAAAACAATTTTTTGATGCAACTTAAAGTTAGGTGACATCCAAATATAAGTTGATTCCTGTTGATGTGCAGGGCTGCTTACAACTCAAATTTTGTTATTCCAACATCTAAATATATAATTCATAGATTTATAAACATTTTTTGAAATAATTTTTTCAGACCTGCTATAAGCTCCACCCTAAAAAAAAAAGCTCCAGATCTCATATATCTTGTGACATCATCTGTCAATTATTAGTGAGCTAACGAGAGACAGTGGAATGTAGCTTCACTAGACACTATGAACATGACTGACAAAGAAAGCGGTGAATATGCATGTGACACCTGTTCTACACATTTTTACATAATAGCAGTGAAGGGATGTTCCTTTGACTACATGAGGAACTGTATATTTTGTCCGCTTTCTTTGTCAGTCATGTTCATAGTGAGAGCTGACCACTTATTTACAATAGACCATACAATACCAATATAGAAGTTGCTGTGTCAGACGTGCTGTAGCATCACTGGGAAAAGAAAGGTAATGTGGAGGTATTGTACGAAAGAATGCAATTCTTTAGTGAGCATGTGCTGAGCTTGGGGAAGTTACATCCCACTGTCTTTTGTTAGCTCACTAATGATTGACAGATGAAAATTGTCACAAGATTGAATGAGATCTGGAACATTTTTTTAGGGTGGAGCTTAGCAGGTCTCAGAAAATGATTTACAAAATATTAAAACATCTATGAAATATATTTAGATGTTTGAATAGCAAAATGTGAGTCGTATGCACTATGTAGCCCTACACCAGTGGCGGATCCAGGGGGGGGGGGGGCCGGGGGGCCCGGCCCCCCCCCCCCTTGAGAAAAAAATCATGTAAAATCACGCGATTTTTACCTTTTTGGGGGGTTGGGCCCCCCCCCTGGCGCTCAAGGGGGGGTGCAAATTTTAAATTTTTCGAGGACCAAAAAAAAAAAAAAAATGTGCTCACTACCCCCCCCCCCCCCCCCCCCCCCCCCCCCCCCCCCCCCCCACTGAGCGACTTTTCGGCTGGCTGAGTCGTTACGATTTTTTTGGGACTCCAAAAAAAAAAAAAAAAGTGTCCGCTTACCCCCCCCCCCCCCCCCCCCCCCCCCCCCACTGAGCGACTTTTCGCCCGGCGCGATTTTCAAATTTTCGGGAGCAAAAAAAAGAAAAAGTTGGCCCCCCCCCCCTAAGAAATCCTGGATCCGCGCCTGCCCTACACATCAACAGGAAGCAACTTATATTTGGATGTCACCCGACCTTTAATTTCTCTCGCGGCACCCCTAGCCTACAGATTTCTAGCCGCACCCCAATACAGTGTACACTGGTGCGCGCGCATGGGGTGCGGCAAGACATCTCATAAATTATGTGCAGGCGGCATCCCGGTTGAAAAACGCTGGGCTGCACGAGAAAGAGGCGGTTTAACTTCACAGTTTGGAAGCTTATTTTATTAACTTCAGCCTTGTTGTGGAGCGCGGAAGTGGCTATAATACATAGCAAGAAACAATGACAAAAATTCGGCGATCATCATTCATAGCTCGAAATAGATCTTGACTAGGGGTAGGATATAGACTTCATGTGTGCCAGCTAGATCTATCGTACTGAACTATACAACTACAACTTATAAACTGTCGAACCAGGCAGCGATGGATAAGGAACGGTGGAGCTGGCGATTCGATTTTTTAGCGACGAACGTCGGCTTCGTAGCCTCTTTTGATAATTTATGGCGCTTCGCTTTTCTCTGCTACTTTCACGGCGGGGGTAAGTAATTAAGTATAGATGACATTTCATTTATATTATTTCCTCACTGTTTCCATCTGGAATGGACATCAAGAGAGTCGCTCTAGATTCAAGTTTCAAGTTTGTTTGTTTCACATTTCACAAAAAAAGAATTCACATAATTGACAAAATTAGAACATAATATGAAATATACTAAAAGTGTCACATTATATAATTAATTCTTTGAAAAGACGTCGAAATTAATTGTATTGAATAGAAGGTTATACCGGGTGAAATGTGAGGAACCTATTAAAAAGCTCAGCTTGTAGATTATAGGTTCCCATAAATAAAACTAACATTTCATTGGGCCCCTCCAAGGGGGTGGATCGATTTCATATTTTTTCTTCATTTCAAAATTTTCATTTATTTATTTAATCACGGTAATCTCGCTTTACAGCCTAGGCTAAAGCTAAGCCTAAATCGTAAACAGCTGTTTTTCAAGGAGTTCGTGTACTGAATAAGCCAGGTCTAATAATCATTTCATGGTTATTATTTTGTACGATTAAATGATTATCAGACCATGCATGGATCAGGCCCCCAAGCTCCGCCATGTTTTACGGATCCATTAGAAGACAAAATAAGCCCCACTAAATAATTCTTGAGTCTTTTGTGAATTATGCATTTTGTAGGATGCTCCCCGCGCAAATGGAACGATCGATGTTTAGTACTAAATGACAATACGCCAATATGCAGCACAGCGTAATTAGAGAGGTCAAATCGCCCAATGTATGTCATTATGGTAATGTATTCAATGAATACATTACTCATCATGCTGCGCGCTAGCGACGCAAGTGATTCAGCGGATCAGCCAGATGCGATACCGTTAGGTAAAATACGGATATTTTGTTGTTGTATTCATTGATTTTATTTCTCAAAGCTCCATTTTTTTTTCGTACTTAAACATAGTTTATACAAATCGCAACATAATTATAACAAAGCCTTTTTATCATTTGATAAACAAACAAAAATACAAAATGATTCATTGTTCATTATTTTACAATGTATAGGACGAAAATATATCATAATCACATAACAGAAAGATATTACCGCACTAAACAGTTATTTCAACCCCAAAACTAGAACAAAACAAAGCTTTTTTCAGAAAAAAATGAATACTTGAAAGAAAAATAATATTAGGACATATTTAAAAAATAATGAGTTTCATATTTTCCCAAAAATTATTATACAGAATTGAAAAGTTGAGTTTTCTTTTATTAAAACACGATCTATCCCAAAACCTTTCCCTCCCTTTCCTCCTCTCTAACTCCTTGGACTTATCTCCTTCCCCTTGATTAGCTATATTGATTTGCAGGCCCCCAAAAATGAAAAAATTAAATTCTAACGGCATTCGAAAGACAATACAAATTTAGAACTTCCCTCAAAACGAAAGGGCTTGAAAATGGCTTTTAGTGGGCAAATAACAACTGTTAGTTGTCGTATCGACTTAAGTGTTTGCAATCAACTAAGTAATAGTCTGATTTCCAGACCCTACCGAAAGGTCGTATGTTTTGTGCTGCACAAAGATTCAATCAGGTTAATTTTGGCCATTACAAGAAGTGGGTTATTGATTTCTCTATTGGTGTTAATATGATAGAATTATAAGAAACAATAAAAGAAAATAGAAAAACGCAATCGCCCTCTTGCCCCCCCCCCCCCCAAATGAATGCGAGGATTTATTTATTTATTTTTTCTTCACAAGTTCGCCCTTGTCCCATGATTTTAGCTGAGGACCCCCCCCCCCCCCCCCCCGGGCCCCTGTCAACTGTTTCGCCCCTCCCCTTAGAGAATACCCTGGCTCCGGCGCCCCGGTAATTATTGGTGCCTGTGTAGCGACCAATGTAAATTACAATGATGTTTTTTCATAAGTTAAACGATCATGTTACTAATTCACATAGATCACGAGTCTAAATAATGGAGGTAACTTGTTTTGACGTATATATAGGCCATTTGCACCCGGCGAGGGGACGCTACGCTTTGCGTTGACTTGTTTCCATTATAATTACAAGTCAAGTTGTTGAACATCATACCTACTTGAGGGTTAAGCAACCTTGCAATCGATACTCTCAGAAATCTCTCTATTCTCTTGATCTTTGTTATGCTGGTAGAAGAAACCGACCTGGTAACCAGGAAAAGACCTTCTCAGAAAATTATATCTACCTTGCTAGTTTTTATGCCAATTTTCACCCCTAAGATTCAAATAGTAAAATCAAATTTATCCTGGTAGTAACCTTGATGCATCTACCACTCATCATCAATGTACTTTACGGCAACTTATTCTATAGAATGGTAGCTGACATTATTAGAATTTTGACAGGCATAATACAACTTAATAAACTGCTGGCATGGATAAGCCAAGTGAGTCCATATCTACTAAAGATTTTAAAAAGAATGAATCAGCTTGGATGATGAAATAATGAACAAAATCATAACTCATAGGTTATTTTAAGGTGTAATGTTAAAATCCAGATTTAAATTCAATCGATGATTGGAGAATTAGATTCATGATAACAGTTTGATTTTTAATTTAACCTGATTAGAAAGTTTGATCTTCATTGCAGATGAGCACCGGAATTCCCCGGTGTGGCCCTGCCGGAACCCCGGGGCTCTAACTGGAGTACCAGAGTGACATGACAGCAAATCGCAGTCAAAATATACAAAATATTTCAAGAGAAATATGTTCCTAGCCTTCTCCAAAAAAAATATCTTGAGAACTCTCTCAAAATGTAAAGAAATTAGCCGTAGATCACAAATACTATTAAAACTTTGTTTTAATACATGACTTAATTCACTTAATCTACTCCAATTTTAATCATGCTCACCAATTCTCCGTGAACGAAATCTTCTCACTTGTCTTTGTGCGAGTAGTGTCTTGCATATATCTGCAATTAAATTAAAGTGACGCAATAACATTTCTTGAACGATACTATCGATAAAATACATATTCATGACGCTCACATCCAATCAGAATGCCTGTAAGGGTGCGTATTTCGTCTTCAAATGATCCAAAATAAGCGGAGCCTAATCCCATTCGTTGAATGGTCTCCGCGCGTGCAGCTTCCCGTCTAGTAATATATTTAAACGTCTTTGATGTGGATACTAGTAGTAGACAAAACTGGCATTAGACAAACTGGGAATAAGACTGACTGTCAATTAGACCAACTGAGTGATAGACCAAATTGGTAGTAGACTTATTGGAAATTCGACCAAATGACTACAAACCTTAAAGGTCATTTTTCCAAATGATAAGTAGACGAAATGATTATGAGACCATTATATAGACAGGTTGGGTTTAAATTTTAGACCATATGGGAATAGACTAATTGGGTAGTAGACAGACGAGTTGTAGACCCAATGGCAATTCATCTCAAATTCATGAAGGGGTGCACTAACAAAAATAATTAGCTGTATAAGTTTCGTCTTATTAACGGTATACGGTCCAATAATCCACCCCTGAGGTCGTTATTTTTTATATTAAACCCAATTTTTAAACGTTATTCGTTAATGTTTGTTCTTTACATAGTATATATATATATATCCTGCTTAACCTCATCCCCTTTAAATCGGGACTGCACTACTTGTAGCTATTGCTCCCTCTATATAGCTCTATATAGCAAACAATGCCTAAGCGGTACCCGCTGGTCCCCCGTGATCCCCAATTTCTTACGTTAATTGAGAGCTGAGTTGATGAGATAACCACCTGTCAGTGACCACGCTGGGAGGTCTAATCCTTCCTGACCAAGTGTGTGTGTGTGTTAGGTTTTACAGACGTGTATCAATCAGATGTGATTATTTACGTCTGGGGACTGACCTTTAAACGTGACCATCTGAAAGACGTGACTCAGTTTCGAACCTGTGTCCTAGGCTAAATCAGTTTGTAACTTCCACTGTCAGCTAGATTACAGGCGCACGCCACAACGCCTAGCCAAACTAGATTAGTGACAGGGGGACGAAATGCGAGGGATGAGAGAACATAGTAAACGAGAGGGGCCAGTGGCGTTATGAGAAAAAACTTCTTTTTTTTTTTCTGCGTCACCACCACTCTTACGTGCTAAATGCAGGCCCCCGCGGAACTTTTTTTCAAAGTGGGGGGGGGGGGGGGGGGTGGGGGTTAAAGTATTTACGATCAGGTAGAGCGAAGCAAGTGGGGCGTAAATTGTTTAGGGGTCCAGGGTCGAAGGCCCATGAAGCTCAGGGGTTTTAGGCGTTTAATTACGGTCACATGAGCATTCAGAGGCCCACATTAAGGCCCCTCGCGGGGTCCAAGGAGCGGAGCCCCCGGAAGCTAGGTTTTGGGCATTAATTACGGTCAGAGGAGCATATTTTGATACCTTATTGTTGACACGGGCAGGTAGGTCACTAATTGGAGTGAGTATTGAGCGTAAATTGGCGTGGGGTCCAGGGGCGGAGCCCCCAGAAGCTCAGGGATTTTAGGCATTCAATTAAGATCAGACTGATGAGCATCTAAGTTCTAAGGGCCCGCCTTAGGGCCCTTGGTGGAGACCAGGGGGCAGAGCAGTCAGGGGTTTAAGGCATTTAATTACGGTCAGTTGAGCAGCCAGGGCCCGCCTTAGAGCCCTTGATGGGGTTAAGGGGGCAGGCAAAAAAACGAAAAGGTTAAATTCCAACGACATTTGAAAGTAAATACTAATTGGAATTTCCCTAAAAAAAGAGGGGCTTGAAAATGTCTTTAAGTGGGAAAATAACGACTATTAGTTGTCGAATAGACTCAGGAGCTTAGGACCATTGTACCGAATGGTCGTGCGTTTTATGCTGCGCAAAGATTCAATCAGTTTAATTTGGGCCATTACAAGAAGTGAGTTATTGATGTAGACAAATGCTCATGTACCCTTTACAGCTCATGTTATGTATGTTATTACCAAAGAAGAAAAAAGCCAGTCAGTCGTTCAATAGTGTCTGACAGTGAAGTCTAGCAAGTAAACGGGTTTCCTTGCATAATTTGAATATAAGGACATTGCTAACGTTTAAATTTTAACAGATAGGACATACATGCCATATTCATAATTCCTGCAAAGCTCTACATAATTTGACTTTGGCTGCCAAAGAGACATAGTATCTTTAAAACAAGCAATATACTTTGTTCACACTTCACTTTTATGCAGTGGTCACAACCAACCTTACTTGCAAGTGCGTGCAAAAACGTGGACAAAATGTGGGTATCCGTACGTGGTGAGTACCGCCTCCGTACAGATTTGGGAGCACGCAGACACACCGTTGTACTTTTAGTGCACGAGGAACTTTCGCTGCGTTCGGGCTGCGGTCAGGTTACCAATTCACTCCCAGTGCGTGTGACGTGCGTGCCCGGTACTGCCAACGTACGCACAACGCACTGACTCCGTGCGTCTTTTAAAGGCGCACCTAGCACGTGCGTGCTGCGCACGTGAAAAGTGCGTGGTACGTGCTTACTCGCCACTTCCGAAGTTCAAGTGTCCAATGAGCACGCAGAACTCACGTGGACCATACCGAGTAAGCACTTACAACGCACGTTGTGCGCACTGATTAATGCAGGATATAGTCTCTGCGGTGGAATGGGCGGCATCTTGAGGCAGCAACAGCTGGGACCTCTGGAGAACATCGAAATGTCATCCTATATATACCCCAGCATCGGGCGGAAAAACTCACCGAGTTTATCGCATGTGCACGCACTTACAACGTGTGAGTGAGAAGGACACTGTACGTGAGCAGCACGTGTTAGTACGACCTCCGTACGATAACGTGGCAACCGCACGGAGACCGTACGTTGTAAGCACGTTGTAAGCACGTACAACCCACTTACCACGTGCGCAACGTATGATGTACTCAACCGCTCACGGCCAGGCGTGGCGTGCGGGCCACGTACTTACACCGTGCGTGTGACGTGCGTGTGACGTGCGTTGCCGGTACTCCCTCCCTGCCTTTGCCACTCCCTCCCTACGTTTTCAGAAAATATGGCGGCCGTGGCCTCCCTAAAAACCGTACGGACTAAAAACACGCACGGTGGGTTGTGACCAACGCTTTACTTTGCCGGTATTAAGTGTGCAGTCCGAAGAGTACTTTTCTGTTTAATATTTAGTTGGTTCATTTTAGTAAGTAGGCAGGAAGGGATTTCTTAAAGGAACAAGCGGAATATTCATTTTTGTAGCACTGATATATTTTTATAACTCTTAATCTTGTAAACTGTGCTTACGTCAATACGGAATACAGATTTTCTCCACTGTTTACTTGTACATTTTGAGGGAGGGAGCATAGCGACCGAGCGAGAAGATTTGTGTGTTTTTTATTAGTCTAAACGCGGCACTCTTGGGCCCCCAAGGTCTAAAAGTGTGTTGCAGTGTTTAGTCAGTATTAATTACACATTTTGTGTGTGCCCCTTTTTTTTCAAATTATCCAGGGGGACGCCCCCCCCCCTCCCCGTATCCCCCGGGATCGCCGCCCCTGAGTAGTAGTATAGTTTCGTGCCTCTTTTTTATATTCTTATTCCACAGTTGTCTTCCTCATCCCATATTTACTATGTTTCGTGTTTCTTGCGATTCCGCTCATGTTCTTGGAGACGGCACTCGGTCAATACACCTCCTCGGGTCCCATCAGAGCCTGGAAGATATTCCCACTTTTCCAAGGTAAACATATGGTAATGAATTTTATTTCCACTTCTGAAACAACAAGCAAAACATATATCTACAGGGTATAACAAATAATATGGTAATGGGAGACCACGAAAAGCCGAAATGGCTTAACGGGGGTTCCCCTATGCGTCAAAATACATGCGATGTATGTTAACACTACGTATACTGTACAAGGTGTGTTATAAAATATAAATGTTGAACGCTTTCATTAAACACTCATTCTTTAAAGGCTTGTTCAGATATGACGCGGCAAAACTGCAGCGTTTTTTTGTTTGTGTGTGTGTGTTTGTGTGTTGTTGTTTTTTCGTCTAATGATGACGTTAAAGAGAAGGTTGAGTTCTGGGAAGAGGTGACAAATAATTTGTGAGTGTTATCATTGTATTATGCAAGTGTGGAAGAACATCAGAGAAAAATTGTTCCCTGAAAAGCATGGCTCTTCAAAAGCCTTAATATTCTGAATATGGCATGTACCATCATAAAAATCGGGACAGATTTTTATGCCACATGTTTGTGTAGTCCCATATACATCTTTCTGTGTACAGTGCTTGTAACTTAACCAAGACTGGGCCAAATTTCTCATTATTTTGAAGATTCCAGAACCTTGCAGTACACACCAATAATTATATGCTAGATGATCAACCTTTTCTGATCGATTCCACAACGTTTCACAATGCAATCACATGGCAGGGCCCCGTCTTACAAAGAGTCGATATCAATCGCAACTTATATTTGCGATTGAAATCAATCGTAACTATGTACATAAGAGATAGGAGACTGCAAACTTGCGATTGATTGGAGGACTTGCGATTGATATGGATCAATCGTAACTCTTTGTAAGACGGGGCCCTGAACTCCAGTTTATCTTTAAGTGTACGTACACTTCACATTTCTCTATCTTAGAGCTCAGTGAATACGCGCAAGCCCTTTATTGCCATTCATTTTACACGTAACGAAACCTGGGGCTGCTCCTTTTGTGGCCGTTTACCGCGCCATATCTGAACACACCTTTAATTTGATCACCGTAGGTATTGGTGTCGCCACCACTGTCGTTGTTTGGTGGCGTTACATGTGCCAACATGTCATCTTGTCCTGGACTCTGTACTACCTTTACAGTTCATGCATTGGTAATGAGCTTCCCTGGGTGAGATGCAATCATGAATGGAACACAGCTACATGCCTTGATAGCTCCGTAAGTGTTCACTCTGTTCACCCCCCCCCCTCCCCTATTTCATTTTTTTCGCAGTGGTGGATCGGGGGGGGGGGGGGGTCGAGGACTTTAAAAACAATTTATTTTTTGTTTAGTTAGGACAAGTCATAATGTTTGTCCTACCTATCAACAATTAATGTATGCAATTTGCATTCTGACTATTGAAATGCAATTATTCGTAGCAGATGAATGAAATAATTTGTAAAGAGGCACTTAACAAAGATTTTGTGCATCAAATACAATTACATAATGAAAATTGTCTATTTCAGTACCCTGTGGTATATCACATAGAAGTCATATTCAGATTACCTTATCGAATATCTATTGCACATGTCAGTCGGTGAAGGACAATGCCTTCGGTTGAATTCCCGAAAGTTCTGTGATAGTGCATAGCTCTAAAGGGGGAAGGTTGAGTTGAGTTAACGATACTAAAAATGATAATAATAATAATAATAATTATAATAATAATAAGGACGATAGCAACTACTTGCGAAAAATCAACTCAAGGGCAATTTCATTACCGTATTGTATGTCCCACAGAAATCTTGTTCTGATTACGTAACGCGTCATCATGTAATGCTATGGTCACATTGCCCAAAAGTTGCCTGCTCGGCGGCCGAGCGGCGAGTTTTTAACCAATTCTGCCCGGCCACCGAGCGGCGGCCGCCCAGGCACCGCTCGTTTTTAGGGCATCGCTCGGTCGCCGCTGAAGTTTTAGCGCGGAGTTAAAATTTGGGCGGCGCCTGCTCACTTTTCACTCGCCGCCCAAAATACGCTCGGTGCCTGGGCGGTCGCCGCCCGGGCACCGACCTAATCGCTGGGCGATGCCAAATTCCAGCAGCGACCGAGCAGGCTACTGATCGGTCGGTCGCTGCTCTGATTTGTGACCATAGCATAATGTTCGCACATTCTACAAGGCGATGTGCAAGGCCATTGAAACTGTCCTGTCCTAGGTTTTTTCTCTAAATTAGCTGCGATCGCGATAATGATGATAAATTGATAATAATGTTAATAGTAATAATACTGATAATAATAATACTAATAATAGTATCATCAACTTTTGACTCCAGTCTAGATGGGTGTGCGTTAACGGAACCTATATTCCCTTCGACAAGTGGAATACTCCATCGGAGGCATCACCAGCCACATTGTGGAACAGTTGGAATGAACCAGTGCCCTTAGGTGACTCTGACCAATGTGGTAATTACCCATTAACAACCAAGCCGGCCCAGGAGTTCTGGAAGTAAGTTTCATGATAATGATAATAATGTTGATGATAATGATGATGATAATAATGATGATGATGATGATGATAATAATGATAATGATGATGATGATGATAATAATGATGATTCTAAAACCCATAGTACGAATCAATAGAGCCATCAATAATTATATTCATATTTCATATGACACCTCCATCAGGAAAAATGAGCAAAGAATGACAAAGTTCTGTTTGTTTTAAGTAGTGCTTGTATTTCCATAATTTTATCAAACGAATTCGTTTTCACTGGCTGCCTGCCGTAGCAACAAGCAGAATTGACAAAAGACTTACCTCCGTTTCGTTGACAATCAGCCATGCATGAAGTCTTTCGTCTACGGTTGATTGTCAACGAAACGGAGTTAAGTCTTTTGTTAATTCCGTTTGTTGCTACGGCAGGCAGCCAGTGAAAACGAATTCGTTTAATAAAATTATGGAAATGCAAGCACTACTTTAAACGAACAAAACTTTGTTATTCCTAGCTCATTTTTCCTGACTGAGGTGTCATATGAAAGGGCAGAAACTCAACTTTCTCGAAATCTGAATTTTTCTTCGAAATTCAGATACCGCCCGCCAATGATTTTCGGTTTCCTTCCTTCAAATTGCTTTTAATCACTCATGCGTGAAAAATGCATCATATGAGTGGCATCAAATGAAAGAGGAGGATCTAAGCCTTACAAATATGTGTCATTTATCAATTATAATCGTGATTAAGTTATGATAAAACATCGATAATTCTCGGTTTCATTTTTCTGGGTCGCACTGTATATCCCTCATCAGGCGAGGCTCTAGAAGAATGAGAGGGGGGGGGACTTGGAGTTTTTGCATTCATTTGCTACATGTGCCTTGCTTAAATTCTTTTATAATCGATAATTCGAGGGGGCTTGGAGGAAAGACGGGTCCCCTTAGCCCCTCGCTTGAACCGCTACTGTCCCTCATTTGAAATTAAATACAGAAAGTTAAAACTAAATCTAAAAATGAATCAAGTCAACTTATTTGTCTAAAGCCACATGCGGGTCTATGGCTGGTTAGTCTGTTGCAGGCTGTAGCAGAAAAGTATGGGCAAATTGAACTATATGTCACCATACAGCCTCACTGATACCACAAACTAATGTAGTCATTGTTAACTTTTCCCATCTCGACACTCTCTTTTTGTTTACCATACATGTATATATATATATATATCTATATACCCCTATCTCTCTCTTGCTGTCTCTATTTCTCTCTGTGAATCTTTGTCTATCTCTCTTTGTCTCTCTCTCTCTCTCTATCTCTCACTATCTCTCACTTACAGGATAATTCTTTATTATGTTCCGTGTTCTGTCAATTAGTATGCTCTGAGAACAAAACCGTAGTTCTTATAGTAGATATCGGAGTGTCAGGAAATAAGTGAATATTATGTACACTCTGATTTTAACCCACTACTTTTTATACTTTGCTTTTCTTGTATGTATAATAGTTAGTATAATAGTATAATATTTGTTGATCATTGCTCAGTGTATTCTTATATGTGCTTTTTAAACCACATTTATTTCTGTATATTCTTTATTTATCATTTTTGTTTCTTGTATATAATAATAATAATAATGAAAAATAAAATTCCGCACTTATATAGCGCTTGATAGATCGATGATGTCTCTAAGCGCTTTACATATATATTATTACCCCAGTCATAGGATTTGAGCTTAACACACACAATGTATGCACATTCTCCACTCCCTGAGGAGCATTCCGGCCAGTCAATTATTGTGTGTCTTCTAGATGTGCCTTTTTTATGGTGGATGAAGAAGAAATGAAATGAAAAATGGATTCTAGTTTGATCAGTTGTCATGTTCATTTCCTAGAATCAAGGTGTTAGGCCAAACAGGGACGGGCGAAAGAGGTATTGTCGGGCATCTTGCCCTAACCCTGTTCCTCACATGGACGCTCATATACTTTGGCCTCTGGAAGGGAGTTAAATGGAGCGGCAAGGTAATTCAATCTTTTTTAATTTTTTTTATTTTTTTATATTTTTTATGCCGACACAGCCGCCCAAAAAAAATACGAAATTGCAATGATTTGTATACAGTCTTGGGAAATCCAGTCCTTGTAATTGTAATGATGATGATGATGTTGATAGTGAATGTGCTAATAATGATTATAGCAATAATGATAAACATAATAATAATAGTAATAATAATCATAATCATAATAATAATAGTGAGGATGATGATGAAGATGACAATACATTTATTAATAATGATAATAATGACGATAATAAGAAGAATAATAACAGCAATAATAATAACAACAACTTCTACATCAATCATAGTGAGTTCTTTTACAGCGAATATGTCTGTCAAACTATGAGCTAGACAGTAGACACCCCGCTCTACGCACCCATTTGCTTCATTCACTTTATCATTTCCGTTTTGTTTTCGGCTGTGATCATAATCATTTAAGCTAGGCTAATTGTGATTAAACTACTGTAAATAGATTAAAAACACTACATTCATTTTAGAAGGTGCACTCGATTCATAATTCAACCAATAAATCCGAGGAATATTTTGTATATGATTTCTATTTGTTCTGTTTTTCTAATTTTATTTCCGATGATCATTCTTTAACGTGTGATTTAAATTCGAAATTAAATTTTCCTCCATCTTATCTTTTTTATTTTTTTTTAATCGATGTTCCCACTTTATGACACCATTTACATTGAAACAGTGTACAGTTAGTCTTTGCTACATTGTCTATTTTTGTAATAAACCCAACTTAACTAATTTGAACTGTTTGATTATTCTCATTATATTACTTTACTTTGCAGGTGGCTTATTTCACCGTTCCCTTCATACACCTTGTATTCACCGTGTTGATGATACGTGGGGTTACTTTGCCAGGGGCATATGATGGTTTGATGTATTATCTCCGTCCCAACATATCTGAAATTAAAAGTGCACAGGTATACGGTCTACAAATATTGTATAATACATCGCATCTGTTGATTTCGCGAAAGTATTTCCTATCGTGTTGTCTCTATAATAATACAAGGACCTGGGCCCCGTTTCACAAAACTTGTCATCAGTGACAAATGACGGTTTTTTTTTGTTTCTTGTATAAGCTAGTGAAATCCTTGCTTCTGATTGGTTATCAGCAGATATGTCACTGATTTTTGTAATTTGTCATTGCAAAAAGGCTTTGTGAAACGGGTCCCTGTACTCCTTGGGGTGTTTCACAACGACTAAGATCGACTTTAAGTTGGACTTAACTATGGCAGGCCGTTCATGCCACTGTGTGCTCTCACCATTTACTGGCATTGGTCTCTCAAGGGCCATACAAATCATGGTCACAAATCTACAGAATATTATCCAAAGATCATAATTGAGAGACCAATGGTGAGAGTAACCAGTGGTATTAACGGCCCGCCATAGGTCCAACTTAAAGTCGATCTTAGTCTTTGTGAAACACCCCCCCCCCCATGTCATGTAATCATTTAACAAGGGTTAAAATTGTCATCTTTTAACTAGGTTGTCTTATCTAGGTTTCATTTTTAAAGCCTCCGCCCACCGATGGTGGTCCGTCCGTCCCGCTTTCTCGTTATCGCGATCGATATCTCAAGAACCACTGAGGCTCAAACTTGATGATAGCATGTATCAACATAGGACGATGGTCTGATTAGATATCGGAAACATAGGTCAAAGGTCAAAAGTCACAGGTTAATTTCTGAAAATACAGATTTAGCCTTGCTATTGCGATATTTCAAGAACCACTAGAGATATGGGGTTCGAACTTGGTGATAGTATGTATCATCATTTAGGAAGACAGTCTCATCAGATTTAAGGTAGGTAGGTCAAAGGCCACAGAGGTCACTTTCTTAACTTAAAGGTATTTAGCCTTGATATCGCAGTATCTAAACACGGTGACAGTATTACTATAGGAATAATATAATGTCATCCATTCCTATTCTGAATTTAGGGCGGAGGCATATGTCTTGTTTTTACTTATATACATGAATATCACTCACACGCAAACACGCACACACTCACACACACATAGATAGATGAATTGTTTACATCGGCATAAATGCGAGAGATCATGCTCTTTAAATTATATTAGGTGATTATTGAGCAATTATGAATCTACTAAACCCTCTGGGAAATGGTTAATGTGCATAAAAGCCACAACATTGCTTTTTCTTTTTTTGTGGATATAATCTTGTAAACTTTATATTTTTCTTGGTCGTCAAACTAGTCATTCCAATATTTTTTAAAGTTTAACACAAGTAACACTGTAAAGTGTCTGAATTTACAAGGCAAAATAATTATATATTTTAATTGAAGGATATGATATTTTTGTTGTTGCTTATTTTGTCTGATTTTATTGTTTTGTCATTGTTTTGTGTTTGTTTTGTTGTTCTTGTTGTGTTTAGTCTTCTTTCTTGTGTTTTGGTTTCCGTCCACTTTGGACAGGCATTTCACGTTGTATAAACTTTTTTTTCTTTGATTGGTCCGTAAAGGTGTGGATAGCCGCTGGAACAGAAGTTTTCTATTCCTTCGCGATTGGACTAGGTGCTTTCACAGCCCTTGGAAGCTACAACAAATTCCACTACAATTTCTATAGGTTGGTACATGAACACTTGTGTGTAATATTCTCTTCTCGTCGTAAGAAAAGAAAAACGGGCACTATATGGCAAACTTTGAAACACTCGATCAACGATAATTTTTCAAGAGTTGAATTGAATGGCAAGCACTTTACCTCTTTAAACAACCATAAGTTTTAAACATGTTATTCTTCACTTAAACTTCACTATTTTTTTTACCCGGAATTACCAGTCATCGGGAAAATACCGATTATGCGCTCACTTCATATTTGCATCGGCGCTATCTTAATTACGCGTAAACCACTGACCTCTAGAGGTCAATGGTTTGTTTTCTCGTAACTTAAAATGGCGCCCATGTCCGCGAGTGCGCACTGTTGTAACGTTGTAACCGTAAACTGGTGTATTAACTAGATTTAATCAGATTTCATAGTATACTGATCGGACTACTCTTTCAGTTATCACACTTTTATTATTTTGTATTATATTTCTTGGAATAATCACCCATAAAGAATTATGTTCCTAAACAAAATGTGAACCAGGTTACAAAATGATTACTTATCAATTTGAAAGTGTATGAATATGACATTTAGAAAATGGTGACAACATACTTAACTATTTAAATGTTATAACTGAATAATTACAACATGTTTTATTTTACGCTTATTTGATATTAGTTGTTTAGTTAATTATAATAAGTAATTGATATAAAGATTGCTAAAAGTACTGATTTCTTATATTCTGATATGTATATATATAATTTGTAAACTGAATTGTATGAGTCTCCGCCTCTCCGGACTGTTTATTCAGCATGTTTTTATTTCTACACCTAATTGCTTTCGATTTTTTTGGGGGGAGGGGAGCCATGAAGAAATGGGATCTCAACCCCCCCCCCCCCACCTCCGTCCAACCCTAGATCTGTTACTGCTTTTGATCATTACAAAGCATCTAAGTATGTTTATTATAAACATCAATTCTCATGTACCCCATAATCACCCTTTCCCAGATGCTTCTAGATTGTTTCTTTCATAATTAACTTGTATTACCATTACTCATCTTATTTTTAAAGCTAATTTTGTCTTTTTTGTATTGATTGTCTTTAGGGATAGCATGATCATAGCCTTTTTAAATGTGGTGACGAGTATCTACAGTGGCATCATTGTCTTTTCATTCGTCGGCTTCGTAGCGTACACTGAGAGAATTTCCATTAACGAGATAATGAGAGGAGGTTACGGTAAGAGAAGTATGAGAACCACTAGTAGGTCATGGGGGGGAGGGCTTCACGCCCTCCCTGACTCTAACCCTAACCCTAGTACCACTGGTGGGGAATAGGGGTTAAGGGCTGCATGCCCACACCCCCTTCCACCCACTGACCAAAACCCCTACCCTAGCACCACTGGCCTTCTGGTGGGGAGAGGGTTGAGAGCTACACCCCTCCCACGCCCTTACCCTAACCCTAGGACCACTGTCCTGATGGGAATGATCGAGGGGTTGAGGGCGCTACACAACCTTCCCATCCTCTAACCTTAACCATTACCCAAGCACCACTGGACTACTGGTGGGAAGGAGGTGTAGCAGGCTACACCCCTCCCATCCTCTAACCTGAACCCTAACACTATCACCAATGACCTTCTAGAGGGGAGGGGGATTGAAGGCTACATCCCTCCCACCAGGACCGTAGCCAGAGTTTGATGTTGGGGGGGGGGGGGGGGGCACATACATGTAATCGATCGACGTCTTGTGGATCGAGGGGTCTAAAAAAGTTCAACCGATCTTGGAAATGTTGGGGGCACGTGCCCCCCGTGGCTACGTGCCTGCCTCCCACCCTTTACCCATAACCCTAGGACCACTTTCCTACTGGTGGGGTTGATCGAGGGTTGAGGGCTATACACCCCTCCCATCCTCTAATCTTAACCCTTACCATAGCACCACTGACCTACACACAGAGAAAAAAGAGGTTTAAATTTATTCCTATAGGGAGTAACTGCTTGTCGCATAAGTGACACCCCTCAGAGAGTAAATTTAATCCCCAATGCAGGGAGTAAATTTACACCCTACAAAAAGGTGTAAATTTGCACCCCAGGGTTGTGATTTTACTCCCTTTAAGGAGTGAAATTTGCACCCAATAGTGCTCAATTAATACCTTTTGGTTTCATTTTCATGAAAAATGGGTGCAAATTTACACGCGTGGGGTTGAATGTTATACCCTATATGAACGATTCCACACCCTGTGGGGAGTTAATCTACACCCTTCTTTTGCAAAGCATCAACCAATTGATCATCCCTCGAACTATCAATCATCCATGCTTCGTAATCACCAGTCACAGTCACTGATTCTCACCCTTTTGTCCATACGTTTCACTGCTCTAAAGAAGTCAGACCAGAATCTCGAGTTACATGTCGAAAATCTCAATTAGTGTGGACTTAACACAAGTGCAGACTGTAAAACCAAATAAGTTAGCCTCAGTGAGGCTGGCCTGGATGGACGTATCGGATCAACTGTATCTTAAATACACAATTCTGCCTTACCGAATATCTTCTCTTACACGTATAAGAAGGCAATTATGTACTAGTTAGTAAAACAACACTTCTGCTAATTTCATTAAATTATCAAATATAACATTCCGTACAACCCTTTATTCTTGATCAGATAACTTTCACACAAATAATATGCCCAAATGAAACATGATAACTCCCCCAACACGACTAAAATATGTAAATTATGCTCATTTTCCTTCTTATATCGACACGATGCGTCATTGCTGTAGCGCATGCGCATATGCACTCACAACAGAAAAATGCTTAGACCAATCAGAGCTCGTCTGACTAAAATAGGGTGTAAAATTACACCCCTCAAATGACTATTCTGTACACCCTTGCGTATTTTCGTGTTTTACCTCGTAAAAGGTGTAAAAGGCGCCCTATTTTTCCAATTTCGTTTTACTCCCCAAGAACACCTTTTATTTCTCTGTGTGTACTGGTGGGAAGAAGGGGTTGAGAGCTACACCCCTCCCATCATCTAACCTTAACCCTAACCCTAGCACCACTGACCGACTTTTGGGAAATAGGGGGCTTAGAGCTACACCTCTTTCACCCTCTTACCTTAGGCCTACTGATGGGAAGGAGGGGCTGCAGGCTACCCCCCCCCCCATCCTCTTCCCGTAACTCTAACACTGTCACCGCTGGCCTTCTGGGGGGGGGGGCTGAAGGCTACATCCCTCCCACTCCTCGCATTAACCCTTGCACCAACGGCCTACTGGTTGGTAGGAGGGGTTGAGGGCTACACCCTTCTCACCCTCTTACCTTAAACCTAACCCTAGGACCACTGTTCTACTGGTGGGAATGATCAGAGGCTAAGGGTTACACCCCTCCCACCCTCTTACCTTATCCCTAACCCTAGTACCACTGGCCTACTAGTGGGGAGGAAGGGTTGAGGGCTACACCCCCTCCCACCATTTGACCTTATCCCTAACCTTAGCACCACTGGCCTACTGGTGGGAGGGGGGGTTGGGGCTACACCCTCCCATCCTCTAACCTTAACCCTAACCCTAGCACCACTGGCGAACTGGTTGGTAGGAGGGGTTGAGAGCTACACCCCTCCCATCCTCTAACCTTAACCTTAACCCTAGCACCACTGGCCTACGGTTGGGGAGGAGGGTTGAGGCGTACCCCCCCCCCCCCCCCCCCCTTATTAAAAAGTCACATGCTTCAGAAAAAGGGAATTAAAAAGGGGTATGCAGAGAAAAGGAAAATGATTACTTTCAACTCATTTATGTACCATTATGTGGTTTAGAATGCCAGAAAAAAAATCAAGAGCCCCCCCCCCCCTTTGTTAGAGAACCCCTGACATGCCATTCAGCAGAAATCAAAGTTAGTTCAGTTTCCAGAGCCTTTTTGGACTTTTGGGTACTTACTTTGATTTACTCCCCCCCCCCCTTCCAACCCCCATCCATCAGTGGTTACCAGAAAGGTTGTATATATCAGTTACCTGCTTATTGGGTGTATGCAGTTAATAACTAAATTATTCATACTGTTTCCAAGTTTTTGAATTGTATAAGTATGTGAAAAATAGATTTGTCTTGATTTACGTTTATTGAGAATGTAATATATTAAACCTTACATCAAAAAGTATTCAACGAGGGCCTTAATTCAACCAGCCATCTTTCACTCTTGGGGTACCCCCAAAAACATCAAATTTACAATGGGATATGGGGAATTTAATTTTGCTCTTGCATGCAAATACCTATCATCATGTGGAGGTTTCTTATAACGCAAGGACATGTTCATAATTGTTCTACTTCTTAATAAGAGCGTTTCAATGAAACAAACCATACAAGAACCTGCGTACTTCACATCTCTTATCGCCACCCTTCTTAAAACTTATTTAGTCAAATCATGCATTTTCTTCCACCTCATTTTGTTTGGTTTTGTTTGATTATTTTAGGTCCTGGTCTTTTTTTCGACACCTTTCCGCGTGCTTTTGCTGCAATACCTGGATCAAGGGTCTGGTCTATTTTCTTTTACCTAGCGGTCCTACAGATTGGACTAAACTTCCAGGTAATCGGGGAAGGATCAAGGGCTTTGAGAAAGTGGGATGGGGGTGTCACACTTCTGAAGAAAATTGTTGTAGTCTTACCAAGAGTGTCAAGAGACAAGCAATTGATAAAAAAAACATGTCATAATTGTCTCTAATGATGTGTAACAAACATTAAGTTTAAAATCTCTGACAAGAAAAAAAACGAGGGGTCTGGACCGCATTGACCCCTGTGGATCAGTAAGTATCTACGAAAGGGTTATATCACTGACATAGTGGATCGTCATACCCATTTCTTAATTTTTCGATGTTTTTTTAATTTAATTTTTTATCATGTATAATTTATGTGCACCATTAGCAGCTTTTAGCATTATTGAGTTGAACCAAAATTGAATTCTATGTCTTAATTAGTGTTAACTGACATGATCCAAAATCTGTATCTGTAGATTGCAATTGGTATACATGCAATCTTAATCTTAGTAGTTAGACCTAGATTAATTTCCCATTCCGTCTTTTAGAACTGTTTAACTTCTTTATAACGTTTTCAAACTTTACAACATTGTCAACCTTGTAAGGTCTGTACTGGCTGGAAAGGTCAACCCTTTTCTCAGCTTCTTCAAACTTCTACAACTATTTCAATGTTTTTAATATTTGTTAGACCTTTTTCAACCCTTTTAATCTTTTCACCTTTTCTCAACTCTTTGAACCTTTAAACCGTTTTTAACATTTCCATCTGTTTTTCCACCTTTACAATCTTTCCAACCATGTTTCAAACCTATCAGCCTTGTCATTCCTTTCAACGTCTGAAAACTTTACAACTTTTTTGGAGAAAAAAAAACATTACAACTTGCGCTCAAATCAAGTAATATTTTGATACTTTGATAATGTCGGCAAAAGACGGTGGATGACAAAGCATAGCTTATCATTTCTCCCTAAACACACAACCAACAACTCCCCATTTCATGCACTAATTTGTTCGTATTCTTATCGTCCGTTTTATACGTTAGCTCGTCATGGTGAAGGCGTTTATCACGTCTGTCTTGGATCTTTTCCCTCCCTGGCTGCGGATAGGGTATTACAAAGAGCTTTTCGTATTTGGAGTCTGCGTGGTCAACTTCCTGATTGGCCTTAGTATGGTAACTAAGGTAAGACTGTCGGCATGTGTAGTTGAAATTAAATTAAATGAAACATTTAGTGGTCTAGTAAATGAGTTAATGGAAACATAATACTACCAATGATAAACTTTATTGGATAATTTCATAGGGCACATATCCACCATGCACGGTGCTCAAGGTGCTCTCATATAGCTGGCTATATTTTAGGGTCATAAGGTCAAAGGTCCAATGTCATGGGGCTCATGTATGCAAAATAGCTTGTGAATGCATTATCATTAGAACCGACAGATGGATTACTATCAAACTCAGGACATGTATGTATCTTGCAGAGCCATGTATATGAAAAATAGCTTGTAATCACGATATTCTGAGAACCTGTTAATGGATCACAATCAAACTTGATTTTAAAAATTGCTTCTGTTTTAGTTTGTTAAATCACTCTATGGCGGAGGCATCATTTTCGACTGCGCGCAGTCGAAGATTCATCTGGTTTTAAAGAGTTTTTATTTTTATGATCATCGATTCGATACAGTGCTATGAAAGAAACGAGTACTATTATTACTATCATTATAATAATTATTAATATTATTATTATAATTGTTACTATTGTTATCACTAATATTATTATCATTATTAGTAGTAGAAGTAGTAGTAGTAATGTTATCAATATTACTATCATTATTGTTGTTGTTATTATTATTTTTATTATTATCATAATCATATAATTATTGTTACTTTTATCATTATAACTATGATTATGATGATCAAAATGTTTTATTACTATTATTGATTAACTTTCAGAATGATGATGACTACGTTTGGGGGCTCTATGATGCCTATGGGTCTGGTATCTTTCCTCTCATTTGGATATGTTTCTTCGAGAGCATCGCCATCGGATGGTTTTATGGTAAAGCTTTCTCTACCATCGGGTCAGTCTAACCGTTCCTGATCCCGAGTTAGCCTGGATCCCTCTACGATGAATCATTAACATGTCTAGGGCACCATCAGACTAGGGGCGGTTGTTGGGAAGTTGAAAAATAATGATGAAAAATAGTTGCATGTTTCGTTATTTATATTCTAGGGGAAAAAAATAGTATGGGACATTTTCCATGAACTGTTGAAATTGAAGAGAATATTCTAAAAAGAGTGGGCCGAAATTTTACCTGTGTTGGGTAAAAAAAAGGGAACACAAAAAAATTAATGTACAGTATATGTTTGTTTGGTATAATTTTACCCAACATTGGGTAAATTGTCATCAACTTTGGTACAAACAAATATTCACTTTACTTGTTTTCCCATCATATTAAGTAAAGATTAAACCAACTACTTTTATGTAAATACATTTAGGTCAACATTAGGAATATCAAAATATTAAAACAAGTGTAAGCTGGTTTTGTTGGAGAGTTTTGAAATGTGGCTGCAGGGTAAATGTATGGCACGGCAAAATGGGTTGGGTCGATAACAAAATGAATCAAGTCTCACAAAAGAGTGGGGGAGGAGCGAAAGCTTGTAACGAATTGGAAGTAGAGACAGAAGAAATGGATTGGGCATATTCTACGGCATGATATAGACTCCTGATCAAGAGATATTATTGAGGGAGGGATGGAAGGAAGAAGACAGAGGGGAAGGAAAAGAATTATGATGTTGAATAGTATGGAAGCTAATGATGATACATACCGAAAGATGAAGGAATTGCTCAAGACAGACAAGGGTGGAGTGTTTTCTTATGTTTAAAACCTGCACAGCATAGCAATAGAAAGAGGAGTGTTGCATGTATCTCTTTGACCATTCTTCAATTTGTATATATGTATTTACATTTTTTGTGTGTATCTAAAGTAGTGAGACGATTTTCATTCAACGTTGTCGAGATGCTCAGATGGAGACAGTTTATTGTACATCATTATGCTGGCAAGTCACTGTCACAACGTAGGAAAATTTGTTTTAAGTCTAAACTTTAGACATCTCAGGGCAACAATAAGATCATCAAAGATTATCAAAACATTGAAAGAAACGTGTAACTTTTTCATCTTTCATTCTTACCTCTTTTTGTAAAGGAGTTAGAAAGTTTTCCTTCAACATTGCCGAGATGCTAAGATGGCAACAGATCGAATGGTACATAATCTGCTGGCCAGCCACTGTTCCTATTATTGCTCTGGTAATTATCTTTCTGAAGATAGGTGGCCCATATTCTAATGACATTTTTTTAAATCGTAGAAATCAACAGGAAATATTTTGCTTTATGTGCTAAGGATTCCAAGTCGCTATACTGCAATTAATATTTGAGCTTCAAATAATATTATAAAGAGCTATTGCGAGTTCAAATACTCTCTCACTAGACACAAAAGCGGCAATCCGAGTGAGTAAACTAGTCGACACGTTGTGTGTGCTTGCGGTAGAATAAGGTGCGCACGGAACCCAAGTCTGATTTGGGTTTCATACGTATGGGCAGGCACGTAGCTACGGGGGGGGGGGGGGGGGGGGCACGTGCCCCCCTCAATTTCCAAGATCGGTTGAACTTTTTTTAGACCTTTTTTTTTTACCTCGATCGATTACATGTATGTGCCCTCCCCCCCCCCCCAAAAAAAAAAAAAAAAAAAAATCAAACTCTGGCTACGTGCCTGCATATGGGGGTGGGGGGGGGGGGGGTTAGAAGAAGAAAATAACACCCTTGTGAACCGTTTTAGATTATTTCAAACATGGGATCATCTGAAGAGCAATCCTATTCAGGGGACATTACATGATTTGCTATTCTTTTAAACTGACAGAAAATGAGAGACCTCACAAGAAAATTTTAAACCTCGAATTAAGAAGAACTCAACTTTCTCTTCACTCTTCTTTAAAATCAGACAAATTATTACAGGTTCAGTTGACAGTCATGATCAAAATTATGCCCGCATT
Source organism: Strongylocentrotus droebachiensis (assembly GCA_035222895.1). Classification (NCBI taxonomy): domain Eukaryota; kingdom Metazoa; phylum Echinodermata; class Echinoidea; order Camarodonta; family Strongylocentrotidae; genus Strongylocentrotus; species Strongylocentrotus droebachiensis. The sequence goes on from JAVYIG010002402.1 coordinate 162,892, forward strand.
AGAGATCGCACACAAGCCTACATTAAAATAGGAATTGTTTTCATTATATGCTACAATGCTTTGGGTCATTTCCATCAGTGGCTGATTTAGGGGGCACAACGGGTCCATGCCCCCCCCCCTTCCCGGCTCCCGCGCCCAAACAAACGTGCCCCATCATTTTTTCTTCCATTCTTGTGCCCCAATCACTTTCAAGTTTTAGAAGTAATAAGTTTTAGAAATGAAAGGCATTTCAAAATGAATCTTCTATTTTCTTTTGCTTGCTTGCTTGCTTGTCAGAATCTTGTTCTTTTTTTCCTTCAAAATGCCCCGCCTGTGGTCAAAGATTGCTGTTTCCGCCCCTAAATTTCGATCTTACTTTTGTATATACCCATACTTACTACGAACTTACCCTGTAAACATCATTATTCACAATTGAATGTGATGAAATTGATTTAATATGAATTGAGCTGAATTGGTTTTATTTATCATTAAGCTGTCATTGTAACTGAAATTCTTATTCTATAAAATCTATAACACGATCCCAAAGTCCTTTTGAAAATCATCTTCCATAATGATCCACTCTTGAAAATCGTACCCACACAATCAACGCCGGCATGCATAGCGCAGGTGCGCAAACTAGACTGCTCACGACTTGGTCACCAAACTATCCCAGAGTGCATTTAAAATTGGGCGTGAACTTAACATACAGGTATTTTAAAAATATTGGTGATCGCAAGAATTTCAATAGCATATCAGCAAATGTACGAAGATGGCAATGGTATGATACATATTCTGAGCATGATTTCTATAGGCAATACATTGAGTATTGGAACTGGCCTATATACAGCTGATTTCTTGAAAAGTCTTTGCGATCGTGTCCACTAATTTATTGTACAATATAATGAATAAACAACAAACAAATAATGTAAATATATAAATTAAGACACATGGAGCGAATCAACACCATTGGTTTGTCCTGGGACGTGTTCCTGATTTGTCAAATAATCATGTAAAATGCATTCTATTCTCAGCTTGTTGGGATCGGCAACATGTGGAAATGGCCTACCGTCTTTTTCTCAGGGGAGCCCCTTGGCGTCTGTATGACCCTCTCATCGATGGTGTGCATTCCCGCAGGAATGGTCTACGCCGTCGTCTACCAATTGATCAAAGGTGATGGGCCCACTATGACGGTAAGATTATGAACAGGATTTTAGGGCCTATAATTGCCGATCCTCAAAGGGAATACGCATACAGCTTCCCTTTGAGCAACGGGTGCACCGAGTCCCCCCCCCCCCCCCCCCACTCCGTGAACGGAGGGATACCAAAGTGTCCGGTAAAGGGGTACTTTTCACGCATACACAAAAAAAGACTTTACACAGCGGACTTAGGGGGTGTTTTCAAAAGGAGGGCACATGCATATGCGTACCCTAAATAACACTGAGTAGAGGAGCCGGGCGCCGAGTAGGAAAAAAGTAATGCATCTTCTTTGTTTTCTCTTCTTTTTTTCTTCTTTTTTTGTTTTTTTGTTGTTGTTTGTTTGACATTGTTGTAAGAGATGTAAATAAATGCAGCCCCCCCCCCCGACAAAATGGATTTCTAAATGTTTAGTAAGTACAGAATATAGGCCTGTAATTTTAAATCTTCCAATTTTTTTTGGGGGGGGAGGGGGGGGGGGGGTCATATAAGGAATGACTTCATTCGGAAAGGAAATCCACTCCATGCCGAAAGATGAATAGTGCAATTCACTCCCAAAAGAGTAGAAGCGGATCAAGAATTTTCCAAAAGGGGAGGGAGGCGTGAAACGTACGAAATTGCGAACGCGAAACCTTACTTATGGGATCCTTAAGATGCTTTATGGTACATTATGAGGCATTTCTGAATGCGTAAACTGAACGTTTATGTGAATATCTTGTAGCTTTTTTCCTATTTTGTTTTCGGAAGGAAAAATGGGTGGGGGCGGGGTGCACCTGTAAAACACTCTTCATCTTCTACTGCCAGTCCAATCCTCTGAGTAGAGCATTTTTGTACTTTTGTGCAGTGCTATGAACTAGTGTGACATGATGCATATTGTGTAAGCCTCAACGAAGGTTCTAAAAGGTTACGTAACTGAGTACATGTGGTAAAAAGTGCCCCTTGTGCAAGTAAAAACTTGCTCATTCTCCAACTATTTCTGACCAAGACTGTGTCTCCCAAACCAGCTGTCTCTGAAAACAAAGGACAATTTTCGTGGTAGTCGTTTTTCTTCTTTTTCTAACGAATAATACCCAAGTTTATAATTCCTATTCATTCCTTCCATTGCTGCGTTTCAAATTTAAAATTGTGAAATTTTTCAACTTACAACATGTTTAACAATTGTACATTTCGTTTTTTCTCCATTTCAGAGGCTGAAAAGGGTTATCCAACCCGCTATCGTTCCTGTTCGTGATGAAGTACAACCAGGTGGTATGGAAATGATATAATATCATGAAAGTCAATTAAAGAAGAAACAGGTGTACGTAAAAGTGGAAAAGATTGAAAGAATAATCATGTAATTGCCACTCGCCATTTTGATGCCGTGTGTTTACCCTGAAATAATATGAAATAATGTAAATATACTTTATATTCTCTAATTGGCTTTGGTCTCAAATTATATTTGATGAGAATCCAAGCCATTGTATTGCAAACTCAAATTATATTCAAGTTTGCGTCAATACAAAATGGTGGTGTTTACATATTGGGCAGAGTTCGTAAAAGAGAGAAAGCATAGTAATAATTATGCTTATTTTTTGTCTTCTTTTTCCTCTTCAACATTATCATGGGAACTTAGCTTAGAGTACATTTTAATCGTATCTGAAAAGATCGGTTTAGGTATAATTATCGGCGGAATGTTTGAATGAGCTATTAAACGTTTAATGTTTGAATACTTTTGACTTTCTATATCTCGCGAACAAGAAAGAATTTTGACGCCTTCACGATGTATCAGATGTAGCCAAATGTAGGCCTCATAGTTTGCTTATATTCTTTAAGGCTTATAATAACACATCGTAGGGGAATCTGTCATATACCCGTTTCTTGTACATTCTCGCAGATTTGAATACCTTTATCATGAAAGACAAGAATTTGGCTGTATACCCTGAAGTAAGGCTACATGCTGCATCATGTGTGTTTGAATGTACGTGCGTGTGAGGGTGAGTGTGTTATAGTGCGTGTGTGGGTGAGTGTGTTATAGTGCGTGTGAGGGTGAGTGTGTTATGACAATTATTTACAATTCCACTGATGTTTTGATTCATTTCAGACTATATTTTTTAATGTTAGTAATGTGCCTTTTTATTCCTCTCATGTCATATTTTCTACTCTCACCTTCAATTGTAATATATAATTTACTCACTTTTTATTATTCTAATCTCATTTTAAGTGTAAGAAACGGGAGATTAGCCCTTGACAGCCAGGTCAATTGCCTTTGCTAACCCCTCATATCCACTGCACTTCATCACATTTGTCATATCATCTATATATGTATGTATAAATCTTTAAATGTCACATTGTATATTTACTTCAAATTCATATTGCTTTAAATTTGATTGGTATTCTTTATTTTTAAAGAGATGTGAAATAAACTGAATTGAAAATTGAAGAAAAATATTATGACAAAATATTTGAAAGGATTAAGTTGAATGAAATTCATTAAAGATTTAGAGTTTATATGAAATTAATCACGCTTTCTTTTCATTTAAAAGTTAATGGCGCCTATATTTATGAAATCCTCCTGGGCTATATACATGTAGCTTCAGCAGTTAGTTGACAATGAGACCTACATAAGCCAGGTAAAATTAGTATCGGCACTGGTGCATTATAGTAGGCCTATGTCATCAAACAATTTCCCTTCAAATGGCGCACATCAAAAGTGTCAAATTATTATTCTTGTATTTAGATGTATCTATCATAATATACTCCAATTTTCAAGAATAACATGTAAATCAACTCAAGGGCAATTTCAATACCCTATAGAGGAGTGAAGTGTGACGACAACAAAATTGTTGTTGTTGAATTTCTCAGTTTAAACTTCATTTTCTGGAAGAGCATAAAAAACAATGTCCAAATGTCGCAAACCAATTGTGAACCAAAGCAAAATAACAGAGTTCCTATAGGATATCTATTTATTCAGATGGTCATATGTCAGCCAATACTTAACATATTCAATTGGTTTTCGACATTTTGACATTACTTTCGGGAAATGAAGTTGCTAATTGAGAAATTCTAAAAATTGATTTTTATGATGTCACAGCTTCTGTGCTCTATTGAACATCCCATAATAAGTCATGTTCGGATTACGTAATACACCTGGGGGCGTTTCACAAAACTTGTCATCAGTGACATTAATGACAGTTTTTGTTATAAGCTACTGAAATCCTTGCTTCTGATTGGTTATCAACAGATTTGTCACTGGTTTTTGTCATTTGTCATTGAAAAAAGGCTTTGTGAAACGGGTCCCTGTACTCACGTTTCAATATATACTATAATTAAACGACTTCGCCATGAAGTAATGAATCAGTAGAATCACACATATTTGATTGATTACATTCTTGTTGATATTTCATCAAATTCTCTCTCTCTCTGTCTCTCTCTCTTGTCTTAAATGATATGTTGTTATGTGTAAATCATGATTTATATTGTATGTTATCATTTATACATATTAATTGTCGTAGCTTAAGGAAGAATTATGAAAATACATTTGATTATATATCTTCTCTGTCAGTCACATTTGACGTAATTTTAAAATATTTCGGAATTAGCTGAATAAAGATATAAGATATGTGAAAAGGAATATTATTTAAATAAGTTTCAGTCTGTGAGAGGCAATATCCAAAAGACTTGGAAGTGTATTGATTAAATAATTAGGAGGAAACAGTGAAAACCACTCAACATCCATGGCTCTAATTGAATTTTTAAATCTTGTAACTCGGGCATTGGAAAATAAGCTAATTCCCGTTGGTATATTCCTTGATTTATCTATAGCGTTTGACTGTATTAGCCATTCTATACTGTTACAAAAGCTATGTTTTTATGTCGTATGGGGTAATCCTCTTAAATGGTTCAAAAATTACTTTTTGAATAGGAAACAGTTAAATGTAATAGTGTTCATTCTCAATCACAGATCCTCTCAACTGAAGTACCCCCAAGGCAGTGTGCTTGGTCCGTTATTGTTGTTGTTGTTTATAAAAGATCTACACTTTGTTTCCGGTCAGCTAAATTTTGTTTTATTTGATGTCACAAATATATTATCAGGGCAAACTGTGCAATATTTAAATGAGGTTTTAAAGGTAGGCGTTACTACTGCAGCTAGAAGGGATTAGACCACACAGCAAGCCAGTGAGGTCATTGTGACAGGTGGCTATCTCATTAACTCAGCTCTCATTTAACATAAGAAAAAGAGGATCATGGGGGACCAACAGGCACCAATTTGGGAAGTTTTCTATATAGAGGGAGCAAGTAGCAACAAGTAGGACAGTGTGCCTTTAAACCAACAACTGAGTATAAAGTTTGCAAATGGTTCACTGCTAAAAACTTGTTGTTAATGTGAACAAAACTAATCATACTGGTATAGGTCTGAGAAGAAATTTTGGGGGTGACTTTAATGAATTGAATGTAATATTTGATAATGTGTTGCTCAACTAAATGTCTAGATGAGTCCCTTTCTTGGAGAAGTCATGTCAGTTCCATATCTTCATAAATTGCCAGTGTACTTGGAGTTTTTTATAATGTAAACTAACTGCTCCCCCTCCTCCTAAAAAAAGAAGAATTTATACAGTACCCTAATCTTGCCACACTTTTCATATGCCACCTTAGCTTGGGGTGGATGTTCAATGACTTTAACAAACCATTTGCAGGTTTTACAGAACAAGACAGTTCGTGCAAAAAACAAATTCTCCATACCTTGCCCATACTGCACCTTTGTATAAACGCGTGAATACTAAAAATGTGAAGTCTCTATATCATATGCAACTTGCACAATTTATGTTTCTTTTCAAGAAGAAAAGGCTGCCATGTATTTTTTAATTAGATGTTCATTGTTAATGCTGAAATTCATTCTTATGAAACAAGCAGTGCAAATAAGTTTCATTTGCCCTCTGTTAAAACAACTTTTCTCCAAAGGAACATTTCTTTTAGTGGACCATCACTATGGAATCTGCTTCCTAAAGATAATGTCATTGGCTTATCACTTCATTCTTTTAAGTCAAAGTTGAAACAATATTTTAGTATGTATCCAACTCTTTAAGATATAGTATGTATGATGTTTCTCACTATTTTGTTTTCAATTATCATTCATTCCCTCTATATTGTATTTATTGGTACCACCACCCCACACATATATTTGCTTGCAATATATATATATATATATATATATATATATTTATATATTGTATGTGTTTATTGCATAATTTGAAAAATATATATTGCACTTTTATATTGTAGTTTTTGGCAGGGGGTGATCCCCGATAAACCTCTGTGGTTTTTGATCACCCCTCTGCAGGTTCATCTGTTGTTTTAATGTTTTTATATTTGATTGTAATCTATATTGTCTTTTTGTGAATCTCTGGAAGTAAATGAAATTGAAATTAATTCAACTATTTCATTGTTCATATATACATGTAGCATTCACTGCAAAGGAGTCATTTTTTAGCAAGTCTCAATTTGAGCTTGATGCATGCATTATTCCATCACTATTATTACGTGCACTACATTGATTTGTGGAAAAATAATAATTTTAACATGTTTTTTAAGTGGGAAATAAATCATGATCGATTTGATAGCAGTTATATCGTGTACTGTGTCTTCAGGAGATAAGGATGGGTCAATATCGCTATTCATAAGGACCGCTATTCATAAAAACCGCTAGTCATAAGGTCCGCTATTTTTAAGAACCGCTATTCTTAAGGTCCGCTTTTCATAATTTGAAAAAGGGTCATTAATCATAAGGGTCATTATTCATAAGGATCACTATTCATAATCAGAGAAGGGGGTCGGTATTCATAATATGTGAAGAGGGTCGCTATTTATAATACACAATCGGGGTCGTTATTGATAAGGGTCCCTATTCATAATAATAATAGAAAATTGTCGCTATTCATAATAGGCGAAGAGGGTCACTATCATCATGATAAGAGAAAACGGTCGCTATTCATAATACGAAATGAGAGTCGCTATTCATAATTCAATTCAATGCAATTCGTATTTATTTCATTTCCAACAGAAAGATAAACAGAGGTACTACATTTTTTCATGCATAGTTCATTTTTTCTTGGAAACTATACAAATACACTTTGCACATAATAAAAATCATTACAAGAAATTCCTAAATTCCGAGGAAATGGGGGCATCCAATAAAAAGCAGTGATTGTAGTTTGTGGATCCCCCAGAAAAAAATTGTTTCAAATTTTGCCTACGAAGACTCGGAAAACACAAGACAATATTACAAAACAACAAACAACCGCGAAATAACAAGGAGAAGTAAAACAGATAAAAGAAGAAGGAACAGGGAAAAGGGGGAAGAAGGAAGAAGCAGGAAGAATCATGATCGAAGAAAAGGTATTTACTGATTCTGGGAGGGTAAGATCATACGACAAAATAAATATGAAATTAATCGAGCAGACCTAAATAAAAAAATAAGATGATTACCAACTGTTATCAGATTATTCCTGTATATTACTATAAGATTTGAGCAAATTGTTTTGAAGTTTTTTTTTGAAATAATTTAGGGATGGACTATTTTAAATACCATCACTTAGAAAATTCCAAAATCTAGGACCATCATACATAAAAGACCTACATAAATTTCTGAAGAGTGGTAGGTGAAACTCGTTAGACCGTCTAGTTGGGTAATCATGAAATGACCGATTTAGTGGGAACATGGCATCAAATATACGTGGAAGGGTCTTTCTACTGTACTTATACATAAATTTTCCTAAGTGAAATAGATACAGGTCATTTGTTTTTAATAGTCTCCTATTAACAAATAACGGGACTGTGTGTGAGAGTATAGCAGAATTGTAAATAATAGGGAGAGACTTCTTTTTGTAATAATAGTCTAATTAGTAGAGTTTGCTACGTATTGCCCCAACCAAGTATCCCATAAATCAGCATTTTGAAGTGAATATTGACTAAGAATCATCAGAAGAATTGTTTACTATTAATTGTACCACGATCGATAACTTGAATGAAATGTGAACAAATTAATTTAAAAAAATTATATATTAATTCTCATATTAAGTTGTGAAAACATAATCGAAGTCTACTGACCTCAAATGACCTTTGACAGGGTTGGCATATTTCCCGCTTCGGCGGCTTATTTCCTGGACGCCGGGAAATAAGCGGTATTTAACGGTATTTACCGCTTTTTACCGGGAAATACCGGGAAATATATTTGTCCACTCTGAGTATGGTTGCTCTAGTGAGTACTATTTGTGTGTGTGTTTGTTCGTGTGTTTGCCTATGTCTGTTATTATGAAATGCTGGAAAATAATACAGGAAAAAGATCCCAAATATACATCTAATCTAGAAATGATGTTCTTCATTAAGTCAGTTGCTAATTACCATATTCATGAATACCTATCAATTATTATGTCATGTGCTACAAAAACCATGTTCAATATTTTCAGTTGTTGAGGCTAAACACAAGTAAAATTATTAATAAATAAAGAATTAAAATCATATTTCCCGTTTGTTACATATTTACCGGACGCCCATCTTATTTACCAGACGGTATTTACCGCCCAACCCTGACCTTTGACCTTGTGACCTGGAAGTTGTGTCATATGATTTGTGATACTTGATAACCCTTGGGTACAAGTTTCATGGAATTTGAACAATTTTGAAAATATACTAAAAATTCTAAATCTTGATGTGGATGCCACAACAAGTCTAAGTTTGTTGACCTAAAATGATCTTTGACCTTAAGTTAGTGACCTGAAAATTCTACTCACATGATTGGGGATACTTGATAACTTTATAGTCCAAGTTTCATTGACGAAGAACTTACACTTTAAAAATCATATCAACAAATCTAAAATTTAACCTTAGGTTAAGTTTTCGATGATGATGCCACAACATAGTCCAAGTCTGTTGACCTGAAATTACCTTTGACCTTGACTTTGTGACCTAAAATTCTACTCACATGATTGGGGACACTTGATAACCCTATAGTCCAAGTTTCGTTGAATAAGAACTTACACTTTAAAAATTATATCAACAATTTAAAAACTTAACCTTAGGTTAAATCTTTGATGTTGATGCCGTCGCCGCCGCCGCCGTCACCGGAAATGAAGCGGCGCCTATATGTCTCGCTTTTTGCTACGCAGGCGAGAACATAATTACCTTGTAAAAAACAATTGAAGACATTTATAGAAGAACATTGATTGCCTGGTGAGGCTCCAATAGAAACAAAATAGTAATCACACAACTCTGTAATTCTTATATCGTCATAAATGTTGTCATCTTCATTTAAAATATATTCAGGAATGACACAATGGGATTTCCTCCTTATTATTTAATTAATACACTTCCAAGTTATTTGGATATTGCCTCTCACGGACTGAAACTTATTTAAATAATATTCCTCTGTACATATCTTACATCTTTATTCAGCTTATTCCGAAATGTTTTCAAAATTACGTCAAAGGTGACTGACAGAGAAGCAATATAATCAAATATATTTTCATAATTCTTCCTTAGGCTACGACGATTAAAATGTTTAAATGATAATATACAATATAAAACATAACTCACACCTAACAACATATCATCTATTAAAGACAAGAGAGGTAGATAGACAGATCAGAGAGAATTTGATGAAATATTACCAAGAATGTAATCAATTAAAAAATGTGTGATTCTACTAATTCATTAACTCATGGCAAAGTCGTTTAATTATAGTAAACATTTGAATTTTCTAATTGTTTCCTATTCTTATGGTTCGCAGAACACGATAAAAACTACTTTCGAAAATCAACCCAAGGGCATTTCAATAGCCTTGGCGTCACCTATTTGACATGATTGAAATGAGCGTATTACGTAATCCGAACATGTTTTCTTATCAGTTATGGTATGTTCAATAGGGTATTGAAATTGACCTTGAGTTGATTTACAGGTTATTCTAGAAACTTTGAGTATAATATGTTTATACTTTTGATGTGCGCCATTTGAAGGGAAATTGTTTGATGACATAGGCCTGCTCCAATACTCCAATAGCGCCAATACTAATTTCAACCTTGCTTAGGCCTCATTATCAACTAACTGCTGAAGTTATGCATATTGACAGTGTATATAGCTGAGGATGGGTTTCATAAATATAGGCCTAGTTTTAAATGAAAAGCCAGTATCTAATTCCAATGAAAACATAATAACGCATGATTAATTTCCCATGAATTAAAAATTGTTAATGAATTTCATTGAAGTAAATCCTTTCAACAATTTTGTCATAATTTGTATTCAATTTTCAATTCAGTGTATTTTACATCTCTTTAAAAATATAGAATACCAATGAAAATTAAAGCAATATGAAGTTAATATACAAAATGACATTACAAAAAGGTATATGCATACATAATTTTATATATATTTTTCTTACACTTGAAATGAGATTAAAAGAATAACAAGCGAGTAAATTATATATTACAATTGAAGATGAGCGTAGAAAATATGACATAAGGAAAAACAAGGCACATTACTAACATTTAAACAAATAGTCAAATCAAAACATCAGTGGAATTGTAAAAAATAGTTATAACACACTTACCCACACACGCACTATAACACACTCACCCAAACACACACTATAACACACGCACTATAACACACTCACCCTCACATGCACTATAACACACTCACCCTCACACGCACTATATCACACTCACCCTCACACGCACTATAAAACACTCACCCACACACGCACTATAACACACTCACCCACACACGCACTATAATACACTCACCCACACACGCACGTACATTCCAGCACACATAATGCAGCATGTAGCTTAAATTCTTGTCTTTCATGATAAAGGTATTTCAAGTCAGTTAAAATGTTCAAAAAATGGTTTACTACAAATTCCTCATGATAATGTTTATAACCAAATTGAGATCTATACATTTTGCTACATCTAATACATAATGATGGCGTCAAAAATGTTCTTGATCGCCAGATAAAGAATGCCAAATGTATTAACGTTAAATAGCTCATTAAAAACATTCTGCCCATAATTACACCTATGCCGATAATTTCAGATACGATTAAAATGTACTCTAAGCCAAGATCCCATGATAATATTGAGGAATATATATAGGCATGATTATTATTATGATTTTGCTCTTTTACGAACCCTTTTTATATTGACGCAAACTTGTATATGCTTTAAGTTTGCAATCCAATGGCTTGGAATTCGTATCAGATATAACGTGAGACAAATGCAAATTAAAGAATTTAAAGTATTTACATTATTTCGTATCATTTCAGGGATAACATATTTTACGGCAAAGTCAAAATTTCGAGGAGCAATTCCATGATTATTCTTTCAATCTCTTCCACTTTTACATAATCCTTTTTTTTATCGACTTTCATGATATTATATCATTTCCATACAACCTGGATGTACTTCGTCAAGAACAGGAACGATAGCGGGTTGGATAACCCTTTTCAGCCTCTGAAATGGAGAAAAACGAAATGAACAATTAGGCTTATTGTCGAAAATGTGGAAAGACACAAATGTAAAAACTAGAAGAATCCACAATTTTATTGAAATGCAGCAATGTGATAAATGAAAAGCGGTTATACACTTTGGTAATATTAATGGTCAGAACCAAAACAAAAAAAAAAGGAAAGGAAAAAAAACACTCTTTATCAGAACGAATACCACGACAATCATCTCCTTTGGTTTTGAATCTACTCCAAAAAAATGGACTGGCAGAAGAAGGAGAGTGGTTTAATAATTCTTTTGGGCGTGAATTGCACTATTCATCTTTCAGCATGGAATGGATTTCCACTTTAAATGAAGTGATCCCTTGTATGACCCCCCCCCCCCCCCCCCCCCAAAAAAAGGTGAATTTCCTTCAATTGATAAAGTACAGGCCTTTGTTCTGTATTTACTAAGCATTTAGAATTCCTTTTGGGGGGAGGGGGTGCAATTATTTACATTTTTTTCTAAGTGGCAGCAGGAGTCTCCCATGGTTCCCTGTTACATACCTGTGTAGGCACAAGAATGTTAAGCAAGCAACAATGACCAAAACAAAATAGATACATTATTTTAGTCCTACTCGGCGTACCCGTTGCCCATAGGGGAGCCGTTTTCCCTATAAGGTGCAGCAATAAAAACTATAATACCTAAAATCCTGTTCATAATCTTACCGTGAAAGTGGGCCCATCACCTTTGATCAATTGGTAGAAGACGGCGTAGACAATTCCGGCGGGAATGCACACCATCGATGAGAGGGCCATACAGATGCCAAGGGGGTTCGAGAACAAGGACAGCGTGGACCATGAAACTATGTTGCCGATCCAAACAAACTGAGAATAGAATGAATTTGACATGATTACATGATTTACCTGCCGGCGTTGATTGTGATGGTAGGTGTACTTTTAGAAAGTATTTTCAAGAGTGGATCATTACATAGGATGATTTTCTGAAGGACTTTGGGATCGTGTTTATACATGTAGATTTTATGGAAGAAGACTTTCTGTTATAATGAAAACTGAATCAATAAATTTCATTCAGGTCAATTCAAATCAAATCAATTTCATCACCATTCAATTGTCAACATTGATGATTACAGGTAAGTTCATAGTAAGTATCGGTATATAAAAAAGTGGGATCGAAAGTAAGGGGCGGAAACAGCAATCTTTGACCACAGGCGGGGCGCTATGTGAAGAAAAGAAAAGGAAGAAGATTCTGGCAAGCAAGCAAGCAAAAGAATGTAAAGGTTTTCCCATTTTGAAGTGCCTTTCAGTTCTAAAAACTTGAAAGAGAGAGAGTGAGATGTATTATGTCGGTCGGCCGGCAATGTTGTTCTCCCTACGAGCTGTGACTTTTTATCAGACAAAGATTTTTTTTTTTTAATTCAGACAATCATTAAGAGTCAGTACAACAAATCGTCTTCTTGCTCTAATAATATAATGAAATGTCAAAGCTTCCGCGCTTCGCGCGGGAGGGGGGGGGGGGAGGGGGGTCAGAATTCAGTTAGGGATTAAGAATTGAGAACGGTCAACAAATCGTCTTCTTTATCTTATAATTAAATGAAACGTCATAGCTTCTGCGCTTCGCGTGGGAGGGGCAAAACAGAATTCAGACAAGGATTAAGAGTCGAGAAAGGTACAACGAATCGTCTTCTTTCTCTAATAATTTCATGAAATGTCAAAGCTTTTGCGCTTTGCATGGGAAGGGGGCGGAACTAAAAAATAATTAAGATCCTGGCCCCGGGTATTTGAGGTTAAATTTGTAGACATTGGGACATCAGCATTAATATATTTGTCGGTAATTGGTGGCTAGTTTTGTCGGTAATCGATGTCCTCTTCACCCCCCCCCCCCCAACTGAAAAAGATCTAGCCCCTGGGTGTGAAGGGGCATGGACTGGTTCTACGCCCTAAATAAATTCTCAGCCACTGATGAAAATGACCCAAATCATTGTAGCATAATAATGTTCGACAATGACATCATGAACAAAATGGCCTGTTTTAATGTAGGCTTGTGTGCGATCTCTAATGCGTGTATAATTTTGATCATGACTGTCAAACTAAGCATGCAGTTGCCTGATATAGAGAAGAGTGAAGATAAAGTAAGGTTCTGCTTAATAATTCGAGGTTTAAAAATTCCTTGGGGGCTCTCTCATTGTCTGTCAGTTTAGAAGAATATCAAATGATGTAAATAATGTCCCCTGAAAAGGATTGCTCTTCAGATGACACCATGTCTGAAATAATCTAAAGCGGTTCTTAAGGGTTTTATTTTCTCCTTCACACCTCCACTCCATTCATGTTCTATCTATGTGCCCTATTATATCTATCTATCTATCTATCGTTCATCCAGACGTTGGACACAGCCCTCCTCATAATATTTCCATTCTCTTCTGTCTCTAGCTATCCTAGTCCAAGCGGCCGTTCCCATGTATGATGTTAGGTCATCTCTCCATCTTCTGTTCTGCCGCCTCCTCTTCTCTCTCCCATCCTTGGTTAACGGATAATAATTTTGAGGGGGAAAAAAAGTATAATGTAAAAACGGCGCGAATCAGACTCGGGTTCCGTGCGCACTTTATTCTAGCTACAAGCACAAACGATGCGTCGACTAGTTTACTCATTTAGATTGGCGCTTTTGTGTCTATAGTGAGAGAGTATTTGACCTTGCAATATCTCTTTATAATATTATTTGAAGCTGAAATATTGATTGCAGTATAGCGACTTGAAAGCCTTAACATACAAAGCAAAATATTTCCTGTTCATTTCTACACTATAAATGTCATTAGAATACGGGCCACATATAATTACCAGAGCAATAACAGGAACAGTGGCTATCCAGCAGATTATGTACCATTCGATCTGTTGCCATCTTAGCATCTCGGCAATGTTGAAGGAAAACTTTCTAACTCCTTTACAAAAAGAGGTAAGAATGGAAAATGAAAAAGTTACACGTTTCTTTCAATACTTTGATAATCTTATTATCGCCCTAAGATGTCTAAAGTTTACACTTAAAACTAGTTTTTCTACGTTGTGACAGTGACTGACCAGCTTAACGATGTACTATAAAGTGTCTCCATCTTAGAATCTCGACAATGTTCGATGAGAATCTTCCCACTACTTTAAATACACACACAAAATGTAAATACAAATATAAAAATTGAAGAATGGCCAAAGAGATGCATGCAACATATCTCTCTATTGCTATGCTGTGCAGGTTTTAAACATAAAACACTCCAACCTTTTCTGTCTTGAGCTATTTCCTTCATCTTTCAGTATGTATCATTAGCTTCGATACCATCCAACATCATAATTATTTTCCTTCCCTCGGTCTTCTTCCTTCCACCCCTCCCTCAATGATATCTCTTGATCAGGAGTCTGTAATGCCATAGAATATGCCCAATCAATTTCTTCTGTCTCTACTTCCAAGTCGTTACAAGCTTTCGCTCTTTCCCCCACTCTTTCGTCGTGCCATGCATTTTCCTGTGCAGCCACTTTTCAAAATTCTCCAACAAAACAATCTTACACTTGTTTTAATACTTTGATAGTCTAAATGTTGACCTAAATGTCATTACATATGAAGAGTTGGTTTAATCTTTACTTACGATGGGAAAACAAGGAAAGTGAATATTTGTTTGGTAAGATTTAATGCATGTACGAAAATTGATGACAATTCATCCAGTGTTGGTAAAAGTATACCAAACAAACATATACATTTATGTTCCCTTGTTTTACCCAACACAGGTAAACTTTCCCCCTACTCTTTTTAGAATTTTCTCTTCAACTTCAACAGTTGATAGAAATTGCCTTAAACAGTTTTTTCTTCTTTCTAGAATATAAATAACGAAACTTGCAACTATTTTCCATCATTATTTTTCAACTTCCCAACAACCGCCCCTGGTCTGATGACGCCCTAGAAATGTTCATGATTCATCGTAGAGGGATCCAGACTAACTCGGGGTCAGGGACGGTTTAATAGACTGACCCGATGGAAGAAAACGTTTTACCATAAAACCATCCGATGGCGATGCTCTCGAAGAAACATATCCAAATGAGAGGAAAGATACCAGACCCATAGGCATCAAAGAGCCCCAAGACGTATTCACCATCCTGAAAATTAAATGGTACAAAGATGTTGATTATCATAATCATAATTATAATGCTGATAATAATGATAATAGTAACAATAATCATATAATTATGATAATACGAATAATAATGATGATGATAATAATAACAACAACAATAATGATAATAATATTGATAAAATTACTAAAATATTAGAGGGGTAATATTAGAGCACCTTGAGCACAGTGCATGATGGATAATGTGGCCTGTCTATGAAATTATCCAATATCATTAAGTTTATCATTAGTAGTAAAATGTTTCCATTAAGTTATTTACTTGACCACTAAATATCTTCATGTGTCGATATCTTACCTGAGTTAACATACTAAGGCCAATCAGGAAGTTGACCACGCAGACCCCCAGTATTAATAGCTCTTTATAATACCCAATCCGCAGCCAGGGAGGGAAAAGATCCAAGACAGACGTGATAAACGCCTTCACCATGACGAGCTAACGTAGAAAAGGGAGGATAACAATGAAAAGAATTAGTGCATGAAATGGGAAGTTATTGGTTGTGCGTTTATAATAAGCAATGCTTTCTCATCGACGTTTTTCTTCTCGACGTTATCAAAGTAGCAAAATATTACTTGATTTGAACGAACTTGTATTTTTTTTCTCAAAAAAGTTTGAAAGGTTTAGGACGTTGAATGAAAGGGCTGATAGGTTTGGAAAATGGTTGAAAATGTTGTAAAGGTGGAAACGGATGAAAGGGTTGAAAGAGGTCGAAAAAATGTTGAAAACATTGAAAATGTGGTAGAAGTTTAAAGAAGTTGAAAAAAGGGTTGACCTTTCCAGCCAGTACAGACTTTACAATGTTTACAATGTTGTAAAGGTTGAAAACGTTATAAAAGAAGTTAAAAGTTCCAAAAGGTGGAATGGGAAATTAGACATAGGTCTAACTACTAAGATTAAGATTACAGGTATACCAATTGCAATCTTCAGATACATATTTTGGATCAAGTCAGTTAACATTAATTTAGACATAGAATTCAATTTTGGTTCAAATGAGGCTTGAAAACATTGAAAATTAAGGAATGGATATGATGATCCACTATGTCAGCGATATAACCCTTTCGTTGATACTCACTGATCCACATGGGTTCAATGCGGTCCAGATCCCTCATTTTTTTTTTTTTTTTGGTCAGAGATTTTAAACTTAATGTTTGATACACATCATTATAGACATTAATACCATGATTTGTATTTATTGCTTGTCATTGGTAAGACTAAAAAGGGCAGTTAAGACAATCTGATGATTTTGAAGTGTCTATTTTTTTCTTCAGAATTGCGACACCCCCATCCCACTTTCACAAAGTCATATATCCTTCCCCGATTACCTGAGAGTTTAGCCCAATCGTTAGGACCGCTAGAAAAAAGAATATAGACCAGACCCTTGGTACAGGCAATGCAGCAAAAGAACGCGGAAAGACCTTGAAAAATCGACCAGAACCTAAAGTAATCAAACAAAATCAAACAAAATGAGATGGAAGAAAATGAATGATTTAACTAAATAAGTTTTAACAAGGGTGAATATAAGAGATGTGAGGTACGCAAATTCTTGTATGGTGTGTTTCATTGAAACGCTCTAATTAAAAAGTAGAACAATTATGAACATTTACTTGTGTTATAAATCTAATTAAGTACCCAAAAGTCCAAAAAGGCTCCGAAAACTAAACTAACTTACATATCTGCTGGCTTACATGTCAGGGATTCTTTAACATAAGGGGGGCACTTAATTTTTTTTCCTGGCATGCTAAAACACATAAGGGTAAATAAATGAGTTGAAAGTAATCATTTTCCTTTTCCCTGTTTACCCCTTTTTTATTCCCTTTTTCTGGAGCATGTGACCTTTTTAATGGAGCGGTGTACCCCTTTAACCTCCTCCCCACCAGTAGGACAGTGGTGCTAGGGTCACGGTTAAATGGAAATCCAACCCAAATAGACAACTCCTCTACAAGAAAGCAGAAAAATCAGAGAAGCAAACCGATGAATGTTATGAATTTTTAAAAGTTGTAATCACTATAGCCTACGTATGGGTAATTCAAATTCGCTGAAGCGGTAATGTCAATGTGATGTTAGTAGTGCCGGACTACTTTCCCATCTGTTCCAACATATAAAATGACTAACATTTAAATTTTTCAAAAATTCATTGCTCAGGAGGGCTTATTCGTTTTAGAGGACCTATAACAATATGCTATCTATAATATATTTTGAGTAGTGCCCCAAGGGCAAAGGGACAGAAATTAATGATATTTTTGTACACAGCAAACGGGAGAGTTTTCAACGTCCTACGTCACAATCCACTGACCGAACTACCAATTTAAGATTTGCATAGACTTAGTGATCTCAAATTTCAAACATTCGTAACTTCCTTACTATTAGCTCGATTTATTTCAAACTTTTCTGTTTCTGTCATTGTTATGCTTTCATACAAATCAACTTATAACAAGGGTTTGATTGCCCTTTAAGGTTAGAGGATGGGAGGGGGTGTAGCCCTCAACCTCTCCTTCCCACCAGTAGGACAGTGGTCCTACGGTTAGGGTTAAGGTAAGGGGGTGGAGGGATGTAGCCTTCAACCCCTGCCCCTCCCATCTGCAAGGCCGTTAATAGTGTTAGGGTTAAGGTTAGAGAATGGGGGGGGGGGTGTAGCCTGAAAACCCTCCTTCACACCAGTAGTCCAGTGGTCCTAGGGTTAGGGTTAATGTAAGGGGATGGAGGGATGTAGCCTTCAACCCCTGCCCCTCCCCTCTGCAAGGCCGTTAATAGTGTTAGGGTTAATGTTAGAGGATGGGAGGGGGTGTAGCCTGAAACCCCTCCTTCCCACCAGTAGTCCAGTGGTGCTAGGGTTAGGGTCGGGGTAAGAGTCAGGGAGGGCGTGCAGCCCCCCCCCCCCCTTCACACGGCCCATTAATGGTGTAATACTACTCTTACCGGAACCATCAGCAATGATTACGCTGGGGGAGATTCTCTCACTGTACGCTTCGACGCCGAGAAATGTAAAGACGATGATGCCACTGTAGATACTCGTCACCACATTTAAATATGCTACGATTATGCTATCCCTAAAGACAATCAATACAAAAAAGACAAAATTAGCCTTAAACATAAGATGAGTAATGGTCATACAAGTAAATTGTGAAAGAAACAATCTAGAAGCATCTGGGAAAGGGTGATTATGAGGTACATGATAATAGATGTTAATAATAAACATACTAAGAAGCTTTTTAATGATCGAAATCAGCAACAGATCTAGTGTTGGACGTAGGGGGAGGGGTGAGTCCCCATTTCGTCAAGGCCCCCCTCCCCAAAAAAGTCGAAAACAATGTGTAGAAATTAAAGTTTTTCTTCTATTTTATGTTTTCATTTGTTGGATGGTCCCAAGATAGGTCTCACTTTATAGTGGAATAGGAATGACAAAAGATCAACTGATTTCGAAAAGATCATTGATTCTTCCATAGGCCAACACACTAGCAAAATAATAGAGAAAATGCATATTTTGATTGACATGTGAACAAATTCAAATTTCACACCCTTACGTCTGAACGTCTGAATTACGTCACAAATTTGTATCAAAATGTGTGGGAGACTTGAAAGAAAATGATCACGAAAAATCATGAGGGGGCCATTATGCCCCCCCCCCCCGGCCTCATTTTCAGGAGACACTTCCACTATGATATTCTGTCAAACTGACATACAAAGATTAACAAAAAACAAATATTTTACAACTTTCCCGGAACCCAACCTTCTATTTAAAACAGATTTCTTCAGACAGGTAGAAGACGATACAAACTAAAATCATCAATGAACGTAGGTCTGCAATCTTTAAATAAGACATAAACTATGATTACATTGGCAGTTATTTGATATATTGCAGTATGTATTCATTCCCAATAGCGGATAATATAGGCCATTCATCCGTGTTCTTTTCCATTCGTTCCTCGCCTCTCTGTCTCCCTCTCTCTCTCTCTGTCTCTCTTTCTCTCTGTCTGTCTCTCTTTAAATAACATTACATCATTGAGCAAAATAAGACTATGGAAATTAGTAGAAAAAAAAGAATGAACAAATAAAATGTTTAAAACTAATAGTTGTTTAAAGAGGTCCAGTGCTTGCGATTCAATTAAACTCTTGAAAACTTATCGTTGATCGAGCGTTTCCAAGTTTACCATGCACACAGACAAAAAGAGGTTTAAATTTACTCCCTATTGGGAGTAACTGCTTGTCGTATAAGTGACACCCTCAGGGAGTAAATTTAATCCCCAATGCAGGTAGTAAATGTACACCCAACAATAAGGTGTAAATTTGCACCCCCAGGTTATGATTTTACTCCCTTTAAGGAGTGAAATTTGCACCCAATGGTGCTCAATTAACACCTTTTGGTTCCATTTTGATGAAAAATGGGTTCAAATATACACCTGTGGGGTTGAATTTTATACCCTATATGAACGATTCCACACCCTGTAGGGGACTGAATCTACACCCTTCTTATGTACAGCATTAACCAATTGATCATCCTCGAGCAATCAATCATCCATGCTTCGTAATCACCTAACAGTCACTGATTATCACCCTTTTGTCTACGTTTCACTGCTCTAAAGAAATCAGACCAGAATCTTGAGTTATATGTCGAAAATCTCAGTTAGTGTGAACTCAACACAAGTGCAGACTGTAAGAACCAACTAAGTTAGCCTCGGTGAGGCTGGCCTGGATGGAAGTATCGGATCAACTGTAGTGGAACTATCTAAATACACAATCCTGCCTCACAGTGTATGTGTGTATTGGGTTTTTACAAACGTGTATCAATCAGAATATCTTCCCTTTACTTACACGAAGGCAAGTTAGTAAAACAACACTTCTGCTAATTTCATTAAATTATCAAATATAACCTTCCGTACAACCCCTTATTCTTGATCAGATAACTTTCAAACAAATAAAATGCCCAAATGAAACATGAGAATTCCCCCAACATGACTAAAATATGTAAATTATGCTAATTTTCTTTCATTTGGCAGTACCTATATCGACACGATGCGCCATTGCTGTAGCGCATGCGCATATGCACTCACAACAGAAAAATGCTTTGACTAATCAGAGCTCGTCTGACTAAAATAGGGTGTAAAATTACAGCCCTCAAATTCCTATTCTGTACACCCTTGCGTATTTTCGTGTTTTACTCCCTAAAAGGTGTAATAGGGGGCGCCCTATTTTTCCAATTTCGTTTTACTCCCCAAGAACACCTTTTATTTCTCTGTGTGTAGTGCCCTTTTTTCTTTTCTTACGACGAGAAGAGAATATTACACGCAAGTGTTTTTGTACCAACCTATAGAAATTGTAGTGGAATTTGTTGAAGCTTCCAAGGGCTGTGAATGCACCTAGTCCAATCGAGAAGGAATAGAAAACTTCTGTTCCAGCGGCTATCCACGCCTTTACGGACCAATCAATGAAAACGAGTTTATACAACGTGAAATGCCTGTCCAAAGTGGACGGAAACCAAAACAAACACACAGAAGACAAAAAAACAACAAAAAACAATTTTAAATAATTAGACAAATTAAGCAACAACAAAAATATCATACCCTTCAATTAAAAGATATAAATAGTTTGCCTTTGTAAATTCAGGCACGGTTAAAGTAGCGCTCCAGTGTTACTTGTTGTAACTGTCGGTACTCCATACTCTATACGCCTGCATATGTAGCGTTCCACGATGTAAAACCACGGCAAAATTAGCCTGTTTTTATCGTAAAGTTAAACTACTTGATCTGCCCATATTATTTGGTCTGCACAGTGGTAAGCAATTAAACATGTGTCATTTGTTTGGATTGTAGTATCAGTGTTTGTGACATAGGTTTCGTCATTTAACTATAAATACCACAGATTATTTGATGATAATGAGAATGTTGCATGCCATTGCCCATGTTATAATACCGGTATAGCATTATTCAGAACTGTAGAGGGCGAAGTACATTCACACTCACTTTCAATGAATACATAATACATAACTCACAAGATAAGATGTTTATAAAAATCATAGTTTATTAGCGAGTTGCAGGGGCGGATCTAGCTTTTTGCTAAGGGGGGGGTTTGACCAAAATAATGACGATGCAGAGCATCGTCTACGAGCCGCGAAGCGGCGAGCCGATTTTTTGGGGGGTGTTTATTTGAACCCCGTAAGTGATGTTTTCCTGGCATCTATTAACACAATGGAGACCATAAAAAGCAGTGCATGATAACGTCTTTTTAAATCAAGTAACAGTTAAATACACAGTTATATCCAGAGTTATCATGTGTTTGGTTAAGTTACCAGATGAGTTGAATATCTTCTCACAATATTTGCACTTGAAAGGGTTTCTCTCCAGCGTGCGTTCTTTTTTCTTTCTTTTTTTCTTTTTTTTTTCCTCTTTTTTTCCTTTTTTTTTGGGGGGGGGGCCGCCCAAGGGGGGGGGGGGTTTAAACCCCCTAAACCCCCCCCCGTAGATCCGCGCCTGAGTTGTGCATAATGCAAATGATGCATACAGTGTAGATATTATAATTATCGGGGTAGCAAATTACACAATGAAGGTTTTAGTACTTAAATTAAGATGTTTATATTTAATCTCCAATCTTGTTGCTCAGACATACGTGTTTAATAATAAGAGCATGAAGTTTAGGTACGTTACTTTATATTACATTGTGGTTGGTGATGATACATGTATTTAGTAGTTTATGCTTGACAAGAATGCTAGCTCATAATGATAACAAGATATTTGTTAAGTAAGCGCTGTGCTTTCTATAAGATGGGTACCTGCTTGCAATAGTTAATTGCTTGTCATTTATTATTAAGTTTGCGATGTTATTTCCGCACATGTGCATGGTTAGGGCCAGAATGTTAAGGTCAAGTTAGACACCTAATACCAAAGTTAAAAGGTTAATAGGACATCAATTGATATACTTTTCTTTGGCTTTGTTTTATAGTTATTACGGCAACATCTTACGGCAACATGTAAAGCGACTTCCAAGTTTATCAGCTAAATCGGCGTCATCTATCAAGTTAACGGCTTATTCGATATTCGAGAGTAAGATTGTAAGCCTGTAAACTTTCTTCAAGGAACGATGGCAATAAAGTGCATGATTAAAGTGCCCGTATACAAGACCTGTGACTGTATTCATTTACGTGGTGTAAACGTGTCAATATCGAGAGGGGCAGGCACTCTTGTTGTAACTTTAAAAAATATTAGAGTGACTAGTTCGACGACAAAGAAAAATATAAAGTTTACAAGATTATATAAAAATGATATAAATACTGCATAGTTTTTGCTTAATGATGTGGCTTTTTTTCGAGGGGTTAGTAGATTAATAATTGCTCAAGAATCACATCATTTAAACAAGTTAATTGTGTTAATATACACTGTTGATCATAATGGTGGAATAATCATTTTTACCCCAATTTATTGAATGATTTTGACAATGATTTATTCCTAATAGAACTAGATATACATTCTCAGATGTTATTGAATGACAATTGGGGAGTGTTTGTTTTGCGTGACTGCTAAAGCATGTGTGTGCTACTATGCTAATCACCCAGGGAACCTACGTCCTTAAGTCATAACTGACAGTAATGGGGATTAATGCCTCATAAAAGTGGACTAATATAGCACATCGACACGGTTTTGATCCTGGGGGCTCACAGTAACGAGGCCATTGCTTAGCCAGTGAATCATGACTGTACGCAGCTGGCGCTAGGTTACGTCGACGCCCCCACAAAAAACAAAAAAAACAAAGAAAATGAAATAAATGTTCAATAATTCATTGCATTTCCCCCAGTCCCCAACAGGAAACAATTCTCTGTAGGGCTATTCCTTATGGTTCAGGCATGCCTACATAGAAGATTTTTTTATGTTGGGGTCGGGGCAAAATGCAATGAATTATTGAAAAATTATGCATTTTCTTTGTTGTTGTTTTTGTTTTTAGGAATAAATCATTGTCAAAATCATTCAATAAATTGGGGTAAAAATAATTATTCCACCGTTATGACCGACAGTGTAGGTTCAAGGAGTTTAAAGAGCATGATCTCTCGCATTTATCCCTATGTATCCATGCGCATGTATATATATATATATATATATATACATATCCATGTGTGTGTGTGAAAGTGTGTATGCGTGTGAGTGTTCATGTATAAGTAAAACAAGACATATGCCTCCGCCCTAAATTCAGTATAGGAAATGGATGATATTATTCATAACATAATATCACAATGAAAACAAAAAGCCTATAATCAAATGTCAACTGACGCCTATGATCTTGACCTACCAGCCCCAATATGTAATTGGATCATCTTCCTATAGTAATACTGTCACCATGTTTAGATACTGCGATAGCAAGGCTAACAACCTTTAAGTTAAGAAATTGACCTCTGTGACCTTCGACCTACTTACCTTAAATCTAATGAGACTGTCTTCCTAAATGATGATACATACTATCACCAAATTTGAACCCCAAATCTCTAGTGGTTCTAGAAATATCGCAAATCTGTAATGTCAGAAACTAACCTCTGTGACTTTTGACCTTTGACTTTGTATCGGAGATCTAATCAGATCATCTTCCTATGTTGATACATGTTATCATCTAGTGGTTCTTGAGATATCGTGATAGCGAGAAAGCGGGACGGCCGGACAGACCACCATAGGTGAGCGGAGGCATTACAAAATGAAACCTAGATATAAAACAACTTAGTTGACAATATTAGCCTTTGTTTAAATTATTACATGGCATGGAGAGTACAGGGACCCGTTTCACGAAGTCTTTTTTCTATGACAAAAATCAGTGACAAATCTTCTGATAACTAATCCGAAGCAAGGATTTCAATAGCTTATAACAAAAACTGTCATTTGTCACTGATGACAAGTTTTGTGAAACGGGGCCCAGGTCCTTGCATTATTATACAGACAACACGACAGGAACTACTTCCTCGAAATCAACAGATGCGGTATACCTGTGTATTTAGTCGAGATAAGTTGGGTTTGAGATAAAAAATCAAACCATCATATGCTCCTGGTAAAGTAATCCCACGTATCATAAGCACGGTGAATACAAGGTGTATGAATGGAACGGTGAAATAAGCCACCTGCAAAGTAAAGTAATATAATGAGAATAATCAAACAATTTAGATTTATAATTCAGTTCGGTTCCTTACAAAAAAAGACAAGTAGCAAAGACTAACTGTACACTGTTTTCAATGTAAATAGTTTCATAAAGTGGGAACATCGATACAAAAAAAAACTAGATGGAAGAAGAAAAAAAACCATAATTCATTTCAAATCTAAATCATACGTTAAAGAGAATGATCATTGGAAATCAAACTACAAAAACAGAACAAATAGAAATCATATTAAAAAATATTCCTCAGATTTATTGGTCGAAATATGAATGGAGTGCACTTTTTAAAATGAATGTAGTGTTTTTAATCAAACTAAGCTTTATACAGTAGTTTAATCACAAATTAGCCTAGCTTAAATGTTTATGATCACAGCCGAAAAACAAAACGGGAATGCTTAATCATGATAAAGTGAATGAAGCAAATGGGTGCGTAGAGCGGGGTGTCTACTGTCTAGCTCATAGTTTGACAGACATATTCGCTGTATAAGAACTCACTGTGATTGTTGTAGTTGTTGTTATCAGGCGCGGATCTACGGGGGGGGTTTAGGGGGTTCAAACCCCCCCCTTGGGCGGCCCAAAAAAAAAAAAAAAAAAAAGGAAAAAAAAAAGAAAAAAAGAAAGAAAAAAGAACGCACGCTGTAGAGAGAAACCCTTTCAAGTGCAAATATTGTGAGAAGATATTCAACTCATCTGGTAACTTAACCAAACACAATAACTTGATTTAAAAAGACGTTATCATGCACTGCTTTTTATGGTCTCCATTGTGTTAATAGATGCCAGGAAAACATCATTTACGGGGTTCAAATAAACACCCCCAAAAAAATCGGCTCGCCGCTTCGCGGCTCGTTGACGATGCTCCGCATCGTCATTATTTTGGTCAAACCCCCCCCTTAGCAAAAAGCTAGATCCGCCCCTGGTTATTATTGCTGTTATTCTTCTTATTATTTTTGTAATTATTTATTAATATATTTATTGTCATGTTCATCATCATCCTCACTATTGTTATTATCATTGTGATTATGATTATTATCATTATTGTAGAGGTGTTGTGGCGTAGTGGATAAGTCGTCGGACTGTGAATCACAGGGTTCACGGTTCGAGTCCCGCCGCGGCACTAATGTCCTTTGGCAAGACATTAATCTACACTTGCCACTCTCCACCCAGGTGTTAAATGGGTACCGGTAGGAAGGAATTCCTTAAATGCTGTGAGCGTCGAAATCGGTAGCCTAGCATAGCCGGGTAATGTTGGAGCGCCTTGAGGACCTTGCAAGGTCGATACGTACGTGCGCTATATAAGAATCCAGTATTACTATTATCATCATTATGTTTATTATTATTACTTTAATCATTATTAACACTTTCACCTTCATCATCATCATTACAGATACAATGACTGGATTTCTTAAGACTGTATATAATATACATATCATTGCAATTTCGTATTTTTTGGGGGACGGCTGTGTCATCATAAAAAATATAAACAAATAACGGTACCTTGCCGCTCCATTTAACTCCCTTCCAGAGGCCAAAATATATGAGCGTCCATGCGAGGAACAGGGTTAGGGCAAGATGCCCGACAATACCTCTTCCGCCCGTCCCTGTTTGGCCTAACACCTTGATTCTAGGAAAGGAAAAGGACATCTGATTAAACTGGAGTCCATTTTTCATTTCATTTCTTTTGTATCCGCCATAAAAAGGCACCTAGAACACACAAAATTGACAAGAATGTACATATTTCTTGCATATACAAGAAACAAAAAATGATAAATAAAGTATAAACAGGAAATAAAATGTCATTTAAAAAGCCCATCAGTAGAGCAGTATTTTATAAACTAAAAACATTAAATATCGCTGATATTCACATTTTTCAAACTGTAATCTTTATGTATAAATTTTGGATAAATACTATACCATTGGCATTCCGAAATATTTTTTTTTACAATATATACATTCTTATCCTACACGACACCCATCCGATTTTCATTTAACCAACCCCAAAAATGTGTATGGCCTATAATTATATAAGACACCATGGTCCAGATATTTGGAATGCTTTACCTGACAATATTAAACACTCTGCATCTCTTTATTCATTCGAAGCCTCGATGAAGAAATATTTAATATCTAAATATTCACCAACAATATAAGGGTCGAAGCAATTTTGATTGTTTGTTTATATAAATTAATTTTAGATAACCAGTTCATTAACAATACGAATCGAACACTTACTTCACCTGCACACACCCACTTTCACACGCTTGCATTTTTTTCCTTAATTTCTTTCCACTCATTTTATTCAGATATTTTCTTAACAAAATAATGTTGTATACCCTTTCTATTCTCCTACATACTCCTATAACAGCGCCATGTACCCACCCCCCCCCCTTTTCCCGGCTGATATTGACTCAAGCATTCATGCTTATGATGTTTACCTTCTGCATTTATCTTGACTATTTTATTTACCTCCATACTTTCAAGTTTTCAATTATATTTATTATATGCATATGTTTTTTTGGTGTGTATTTAAGTTGTCACTCTTTATGTAAATCAATAATATTATATACTATTATTGTTATTAGAATGTTTTATATTTGATTAATCAATAAATCCAGAAACATCTGTTAAAAAAAAACTCTATTAGCAAGAGTGTGTATCTGGAATGAAAATCTGGTGTGTGCATGTATGATGATGTGGGCGGCATGAACTGACTGATCTGGTCAAGGCATATTATGAGTTTCGTATCGGATTCTACATAATCCAGACTTTATTCACAAACATTCAGGGATGATATATATATACAATTTGGCATACATATTTTCTAAGCCCAATGGTTCTGACCCCGTTTTAAGTCAACAGACTGTAGATCACAAGGAAGACGGTTCGAATCCCGGGCCAGCACTAATGTTCTTTCACAAGCCATCAATCTACTTTTGCCACTCTCCACCCAGGTGTTAAAGGTACTATGTCCCATTTGCAGACCCAAAAAATGAAAAAGTTAAATTCCAACTGCATTTGAAAGATAATACTAATTTAGAACTTCCCTAAAAAAAGTGGGGTTTGAAAATGTCTTCAAGTGTGAAAATAACGACTTTTAGTTGTCAAATCGACTTTAGGGCTATAGAGCCCAAAAGTAATAGTCTTGATTTTCAGACAATTGTACCGAATGGTCATACGTTTTATGCTGCGCAAAGATTCAATTAGTTTAATCTTGGCCATTACAAGAAGTGGGTTATTGATGTAGACAAATGCTCATGTACCCTTTACAACTCTTTTCATATATGTTATTACCAAAGAAGAAAAAAAGACAGTCAGTCACTCAATAGTGTCTGACAGTGAAGTCTAGCAAGTAAACGGGTTTCCTTGCATAATTTGAATATGAGGACACTGCTAACATTTAAATTTCACAGATACGACATACATGACATATTCATAATTCCTGCAAAATTCTACAGAATTTGAGGTTGGCTGCAAAAGGGACATAGTACCTTTAATGGGTACCAGGGTTATGGAAATCAGATTTGCGCTGTTAGTGTGTTCCATATGCACCCCTGGATCGAGAGGAAAATGAATGAAAATTAAAATGAGCGCTACTTACTTTTACGGCTCGGCTTTATCAGCCAGGGTATTAATTAAATATCACAGTGCCATGTATAAAATATGTAAGAAGTCATTGTCATTATCATCGTTATTATTATTATAATTATTATTATTATTATTATTACTATCATTAAAATTATTATTATATCACTATTATTATAATTATTCAAGAAAATATGACTTTCAGTCACGCGAATACAGCATAAAAAAACATGACTGGAAGGAATAGACCAGTTTCCTAACATATTCAAATGTATGAATGTTTCTTTCCTGGGGACCTGGTGATGGGTTATTCCATTAACCTGTTATCAATTAATGAACAATACTTGGAATCCGGTCTGCACAGATTACTTGTTGCTATGTCGGGCAAGAACAACCTCTGTTTAAAAAGTATGCATACAATTCAATATGTTAGTAAACCGGTCTAGTGGGAATTGTTGATGATGTACATGTAGTACTATTGATTCGTACTATGAGTTTTAGAATCATCATCATTATCAACATCATCATCATCATTATCATGAAACTTACCTCCAGAACTCCTGGGCCGGGTTGGTTGTTAATGGGTAATTACCACATTGGTCAGAGTCATCTAAGGGCACTGCTTCATTCCAACTGCTCCACGATGGGGCTGGTGATTCCTCCGGTGGAGCATTCCACTTGTCGATGGGAATATAGGTTCCATTGACGCACATCCATTCAGTCTGGAGTCAATGGATTTAACGTGTTATAGCTTCTTTTTTTTAAATAGTTGTTAATACTATTATTATTATTATCATTATCATTACTATTATCATTATTATCCATTTATCATCATTATCGCGATCGCAACTAATTTAGACAAATCAACCTAGGACAATTTCAATGGCCTTGTACATCGCGCTTTAAAATGTGCGAACATTACAATGACGCGTTATGTAATCAGATCATGTAATCATTTTTGATGCACAAAATCTTTGTTAAGTGCCTCGTTTCATTTATGTCATTTATCTGCTACAAATAATTTGTAATTCAATATTCAGAATGCATATTGCATACATTAATTATTGTTAGGTAGGAAATCATTATGACTTGTCCTACCTACAAAAAAAAAAAAACGTGCCCCCCCCCCCCCCCCCCTCCGAGAAATACAGAAATAGGGGGGTGAACAGAGTCTAGACTTACGCCGTAATTCAAGCATGTAGCTGTATTCCATTCATTATTGCATCTCGCCCAGGGGAGCTCACCACCATTGCATGAACTGTACAGGTAGTACAGGGTCCAGGCCAGGATGACGTTATAGTAGATGTTACGCCACCAAGCAACGACAGTGGTGGCGACACCAATACCTACGAGGATAAAATTAAAGGTGTGTTCCTAAATGGCGCGGTAAACGGCCACAAAAAGAGCAGCCCCAGGGTTTTGTACGTGTAAATATAAATGACAATTACGCGCAACAAATTAAAGGACTTGCGCGTATTCACTGAGCTCTGTGTTATAACCAAAGACGTTTAAATATAATTATAACTTAGAGACATGTGTAGTGGACTGTCAAGCTAATTCAAAGGGGTAGTTGAGTTATGTTTTTTAGACCGCAAATGCCTTCAAAGTGCATGTTTATTGCTCTCATTCTTATGACATTTCTAGTGCCCTTTTGGGACCTAAAATTGCTCTGAAGGTAACTTTAGACCCCAAAATGTGTAAGATTTTGCCAATACGATCATACCAATTCAGATCCACTTTCCAAAATGTACGGTGACCGCATTAATTAATTAATGAATTATTAATAATAATACATGGGCCGGCTGGTTGTGCGTAATATAACCAACATGACAAAGCCAACAAAAATTCCAACATCGGCATTGGCTGAAAGACAACTTAGAAGGCGCTTTTTCGTTTTTTTTTCAACGGCTTGTTCAAATTATCGAATATTTGTGGTGGTACACAAATATTAGAAATCGTTATATTTAAGGATATTTCAGCCGTCTGTGAACCGATTTCGATCAAACAAAAATTACATTGTCATTTAAATTATATGTTCTTTCAAATTTGACAAAGTTTTTCATTATCTCACAAAAAAATATTTTGTGTAGCGCCCTCTGCAACAGAACTCAACTACCCCTTTAAATGCATCGTTTAACAATGTTAAATCTGAGATGCACGGCCCTACATATTATCGGTGTCTGTGATATGGTGTAATATTGAGGCCCTTAAAAATTACGCTTCAAAATGATCAAGAAGTGCCTCAAAAAAAGTAAAAATCGTTGAGTGACCGGTTTTACCATACTCGTTTTTACCAGTAGACTGTAGTTTTATGAAAATCGTTCGAAAAACGCAAAATTTGATTCCGATTTCCAATCATAAATATTTCATTTCATTTCATTTTTTTTTCATTTCATTTATTTTCATATTTCTCATGTTACATATACATTCCAAATAAAGTACGAATAGTTTTTTCTCAACAACACATACAAATAAGTGGTCAATATGGAGTACTGGTTTAACTAAGAGAAGCATGATAGGACCTATCTTGACAATTAGAAAAGTGATCGGCTTGTAAAAGTCATGGGGTTCATGACTGACCGTAAGGTTTATAATTATATTTGCTTACCCAAACCCTTTAACGTCATCATTACACAAACAAAACAAAACAAAAAAACAAAAATGTTGCAGCTTTGCCAAACCCTTTAACGTCATCATTACACAAACAAAACAAAACAAACAAACTAAAATGCTGCAGTTTTGCCGCGTCGTATCTGAACAAGCCTTTAAAGAGTGATTATTTAATGAAAGCGTTCAATATCTATATTTTATAACACACCTTGTACTGTATACGTAGTGTTAACATACATCGCATGTATTTTGACGCATCGGGGAACCACGTTTTAGCTATCTCGGCTTTTCGTCGTCTCCCATTACTATATTCTTTGTTATACCCTGTAGAAATATGTTTTGCTAGTTGTTTCAGAAATGGTAATTAATTCATTATGTTTACCTTGGAAAAGTGGGCATATCTTCCAGGCTCTGATGGGACCCGAGGAGGTGTATTGACCGAGTGCCATCTCCAGGAACAAGAGAGGAGTTGCAAGAAACAAGGAACATAGAAAATATGGGATGAGGAAGATAACTGTGGAGAGAGAATACAAACAAAAATGTCACGAAACTAAAATACTACTACCACCACCACTATTACTACTACCACTATTAATAAAACGTCGCCTGGCTGGAAGAAGGGCATTAGCTCGAATTCGAAAAAATTGTGGCCGTGTAACATCTCTATTAGTCTTTTGAGTTTTAAAACCATTTTCGGGACGGAAATCAGTTTAAATATAAAACAAATCTTTAAATGCGAATAATTCGAAAAGTAGTTTTCGAGTCGCTCGCGCGCTAACGCCCTTCTGCCAGCCGGGCGAATATTGTGAAGATTATGATCATAATGATGATGATAATTATAACAATAAACTCAGGGTAGCCTCATCAGTATTATATCACCATAATTATTACTAAAATTATCCTTGAGTGCCCGCCAATCATCTAATCATTCAAAGGGGTGAGGTTAAGCAGGATATATATATATATATATATATATATATATATATATATATATATATATACAATGTATACTATGTAAAGAACAAGCATTAACAAATAACGTTTAAAGATTGGATTTCATGTAAAAGATAATGACCTCAGGGGTGGGTTATTTGACCGTATACCGTTACGAACATTATACAGCTAATTATTTTTGTTGGTGCGCCCCTTCATGAATTTTAGATGAATTGCCGTTTGGTCTACAACCAGCTCGTCTACTACCCAATTAGTCTATTCCCATATGGTCTAAACTCTAAACCCAACCTGTCTATAATGGTCTCATAATCATCTCGTCTACTACTCTTTTGGTATAATGACCTTCAAGGCTTATAGTCCTTTTGGTCGAATTTCCAATATGTCTCCAAAAAATTTGTTCATCACTCAATTAATTCCCAGCCTTGTCTAATGCCCGCTTTACACATCAAAGACGTTTAAATATATTACTAGATTTACTAGATCATTTACCAATTACTAATTATAAACATCGTTCAAGTACACTTTGCGCAGGGAGCATCCTACAAAATGCATAATTCATAAAAGGCTCATGAATTATTTAGTGGGGCTTTTCTTTTGGCTTCTAATGGATCCGTGCAACATGGTGGAGCTTGGGGGCCTGCTGCAGCTGCTCCATGCATAGTCTGATAATTATTTAATGGTAAAAAATAATAACCATGAAATGATTATTAGACTTAATCAGTACACGGACTCCTTGAACAACAGCCGTTTACGGTTGAGGTTTTAGCTTTAGCCTAGGCTGTAAAGCGAGATTACCGTGATTAAATAAATAAATGAAAATTTTGAAATGAAAAAAAAAAATGAAATCGATTCACCCGCTTGGAGGGGCCCGATGCACTCCATATAGAGCGACGCTCCAGATCAAAATAGTGAGGAAATAATCTCAATGAAATGCCATCTACTTAATTACTTACCCCCACCGTGTACGTAGCAGAGGAAAGGGAAGCGCCATAAATTATCAAAACAGGCTACGAAGCCGACGTTCGTCGCTAAAAAATCGAATCGCCAGCTCCACCGTTCCTTATCCCCCATAGTACCTGCAGGTTCGACAGCTTAGTTGTATAGTTCAATACGATAGATCTAGCTGACACATGAGGTCTATATCCTACTCTTAGTCAAGATCTATTTCGAGCTATGAATGATGATCGCCGAATTTATGTTAATGTTTCTAGTTATGTATTATAGCCACTGAATTCCGCGCTATCGTGCAGCCCAACCGGGATTCATGCCGCTTGCACATAATTTATGAGATGTCTTGCCGCACCCCATGCGCGCGCAACCAGTGTACAATGTATTAGGAACCAGAGCATAATTATAACACTGAGTTCCTATATGAAATATATTCATTCAGATGGTCATATCTCAGCCAATACTTGACATATTCACTTGGTTTTCGATATTTAGACATTATTTTTGATGTTCTTTAGGAAAATGAAGAAAAAATTGAGAAATTCTGAAAAATAGTTTTTTGATGACGTCACACTACACCACTCTATAGGGGTGCCGGGAGAGAAATGATATATATGAAGGTCGGGTGACATCCAATTATGAATTGATTCATGTTGATGTGCAGGGCTGTATAGTGCATACAACTCATATTTTGTTATTCAAACATCTAAATATATTTCAAAGATGTTTTAATATTGTGTAAATCATTTTCTCAGACCCGGCCTGCTAAGCTCCACCAAAAATGATCATTGACAGATGATGTCACAAGATAAATGAGATCTGGAGCATTTTTTTTAGGGTGGAGCTTATGACTGGTCTGAGACAATGATTGAAACAAAATATTTGACGTTTAACGTTTAACGATGTTTAGCGACAATTTATTAGCAACATTTGAGCGAATGTTTGCAAATGTTAGCGACAGTTTTTCCGTAGATTAGCAACTATTTGCAAATCCTTTGCCACTATCTGTGAATGTTTGGGACCTTTTGCTAACTCCTGGTACTCAATGGGTATATTATTCGTATGACCGAGTGGTCGCTAGCTTTGGCGAATCAAAAAGAACTTTAGCGACACCGTCTCGTTTGCAGTAAAGGAGTAAAGGTGGTTTGTATTCCCAAATTTACAGTCAGGCAAAAAATATGCTATTTTGAAGCCTTTGTGTCAGGGCCTGCAGAACGGCGGGGCTCGGGGGCACGAGCCCTAAAGAGAAAAGAAAGAAAGAACGAATGAGTGATCAAAATATGCTCATCTGACCGCAATTACCTGCCTAAAATCCCTAAGCTTACGGGGGCTCCGTCCCCTGGTCCCCACCAAGGACCCTTATGCGGCCCCCTGGATTCTCATCTGACCGTTATTAAATGTCTAAAACCCTCATAGGGCTCAGCTACCTGGACTCCCCCACCTATATAAGTGACCTGCCGGTGTCACAAATAAGGTATCAACATAATTATGCTCATCTGACCTTAATTAAATGCATCTTCGGCTGAATCAGTTTGTAACGTCCACTGTCTGCTGGATTACAGGCGCACGCCACAACGCCTAGTCTGGGAGTCGATTTCATTTATAGGCACAATAATTGTTCAGATAAAGTAATGAAAAAAATGAATAGTAATAATGATACAAAAGTTCCTTGGATGAGGAAGTCCACCATGTAAAGATTGATTTGGGAAAATGAAATAATATGATATTATATTGGAGATTTTGAAAGAACATTATCGAGTATGTCCCTCATTGCATACAAAGTTATTTTCCTAGCTAGCTTAATATCGTTCTTCCTGACTGATTTCATTATTGTAATTTTCAAAAACCATTTACTTGGAATAACATTAAATGATCAAGGAAAGGAGCAAAGAGGCCACTACCGGAGGGGGGAGGCAGGGTGATTTTCAAGTACCCCAAAAGTGACAATTTTTACATAAAAGTGCCCCTTTTAATTTGACAAGTGCCCCTATTCCTTTGACTAGTTACCTTTGCAATAAGTGTCCATGTTCTATTCTCATAAGAGCCCTTTTCATCTCTAGTAAGTGTCCCTTTTCAGGTACGAGAAGCGCCCCTTTTCATATTTGATAAGCGCCCCCTTCACTTCTGATAATTGACCTCTTTGAATCCAAGAGTTGCCCCTTTTACTTTGACTTTGATATTTTCACATGTGCCCCCTTTCCTTTCTAATAAGTGCCCCATTTAAAAAAGAGCCCCTTCCCCTTCTCATAAGTGCCTCTTTTCATCTCTGGTAAATGGCCCTATCAAATTCTGAGAGGTACTCGTTTTACTTTGTCAAGTGCCCCTTTTCCTCCTGATAAGTGTTCTTTTCATCTTCAATAACTGACCCTTTTATTTTGACACGTGCCCCTTTTCCTTCATATTTAATGCTTTTTTTCCCTTCTTATGAGTGCCCCTTCCTTCCTCACAATTACCCCTTGTCATCTCTGATAAGTGCCCTGTTTATTTTAACATGTGCCTCCTTTTCTTTTTAATAAGAGCCACTTCCCCCTTCTCATAAATCCCCCTTTCACCTCGCGATCGGTACCCCTTTTCAGCACATTTCCCTTTATCATTAAACGTGCCCCCAATTTCAAGCGGCTAAGAGCAATATCCCCAAAGTTCGCTCGCTCGCTCGCATTTATAGATGTTATAATTATTTACTTAACAAAGGTCTTTTCAGCCTTCTGTTATGTGAATGTAACCCCATCAGGATTGGGTTTTTTCTTCTTTATAAGTAATTGTTCGCACTGCGACCTCACGATTTTTTTATTTTGTTTTGCTCGCTTGCAAATGAATTATCAGACCATCACACCCAACTGAAAGGGACGATGTACAAAGATAAAAAAAAATATTGAAATCATCCCTGATAATGTAATCGCAATATAGGGTTAGGCTTATATGCCAATGTCTAAATAGTTGTATATTTTCGCTTTGAGATTTCCCTTTGTAGGCGCCCTTTTTTCTAGAATGTGCCCTTTTTTGTTGGTGCCCCCCGCCCCCCCCCCCCCCCCCCCTCTATTTTGGAACTCGCTCCGCCGCCTCTGGTAAGGAGCGATGGGTACATCACTTTTTAATTCTGGTAAAGTATTTGATTTTCATTGGAAGAGAACGGAGCTTATCTATAACAATGGATGAAATTAAACGCAGGTTCAAAGAAAATCTTTGGCATTGATGAGAAATAAATTTCCCCTATATCTGTGTAAATTGGAAAACTGGGAAGTTTAAGGGAAAGCGAGGTAGAGGTGGAACGAAGTCAACAACTTTAAATGTTGACAATGTAAAGAAACCTTATTAACCAGAAAGCATTCCCTATCCACAAAAATAGAAGGGAGGGGAGGGGGAAGGGAGATGGGTAAGAGGAAAGGGGAGGGGGGGGGGGGTAGGTCCAAGGAGTAAGAGAAGGGGGAAGGAAGGGAAAGGGTTTTGGGATAGATCGTGTTTTAATAAAAGAAAACTAAAATTTTCAATTCTGTAAAATAATATTTTGAGAAATATGAAACTAATTTTTTTTTTTTTTTTTTAAGTATTCAGTTTTTTTCTGAAAAAACATTGCTTTGTTCTAGTTAAGGGGTTGAAATAACTGTCTAGTGCGCCGGGTAGTATCTTTCTATCATGTGATTGTGATATATTTTCGTCCTATACATTGTGAAATAATGGACAATTAATTATTTAGTTTTTATATTTGTTGATCAAATGATAAAAAAGCTTTCTTATAATTATGTTGCAGTTTTGTTTAAGGTAACTAGGCTATATGTACGTAAAAGAATTGGAGCTTTGAGAAATAAAATCAATGAATAAAAAAAATAAAAATCGCGTATTTCACCTAATGGTATCGCATCACGCCGATTCACTGAATCACTTGCGTCGCTAGCGCGCGGCATGATGAATAAATTACCATAATTACATACATTGGGGGATTTGACCTATCTAATTACTTTACTTAATTTTTTTTTTTTTTTTGGTCTCGAAATTTGAAAATTTGACATTTTGCTCCGTTGGGGGAGGGGGGAGGTTTTTTTTTAAATATTTTTTTTAAAATAATTTGTATTTTATTTAATTTTTTTAATCCAAAGGGGGGGGGGGTTTAGGGGGTTACACACATAAATATACCAAAGGGGGATTTACCCACCCCCCCCCCCCCCCCTGTGTACGCGCCTGTGTAGGATGTAAGTATTGGTGTGTACTGCAAGGTTCTCGAGTCATCAAAATCATAATCAATTTGGCTCAGTCTTGGTAGTAACAAGCACTCTACACAGGAAGATGTATATGGGACTACACAAATGGTGTCGATACTCTTACCTTGATTTCCTTATCTTTCTATGCTCATTACTCAGCCAGTATACATTTTCTACCAAAATTGTTTGGCAAATTACATTTATTTGTAATCTTGAACATTCAGTGTAAGTTTCGTTTGATTCTGTGAGAATTAATTTTCTGTTTTTTATCAGAACTCAAGTCTGTCTCAAAGCTGGGATGAGAAGTATCAGCTGACCTTGAAAAGCCAATCAGCGTACGTCATTATTATATCCATCTATTTGTGCTAAAATTGTGAATAATAAATAAGTGTAAATTTCTGGTCATTTTAAAAACGTTTTCACGTACAAAATTAATCACTTGACCTACGTTAAAGGTACTATGTCCCATTTGTAGGCCAAAAAATGAGAAGGTTAAATTTCAATGGCAATTGAAAGATAATCCTTATTTAGAACTTGCCTCAAAATGAAAGGGCTTGAAAATATCTTTTAGTAGATATAAAGACCGTTAGTTGTCGAATCGACTTTAGTGATTGCAATCCATTTAGTAATAGTCTGATTTTCAGACCCTTGGGTTTCAATCAGTTTAATTTTGGCCATAAGGGATAGAGCAACGTCGATCTGGCGCTGCTCAGTGGCCGCCGGGCTCACTTGGGCAAAAAGAATTTCCGTTTCGGTTTAATAACATTTGGAGTGGACTATTAGGCTATTATTATTATTATTATTATTATTATTATTATTATTATTATTATTATTATTATTATTATTATTATTATTATTATCATCATTACAAGAAGTGGGTTGTTGATGTAGACAAACGCTCATGTACCCTTTACAGCTCATTTTGTGTATGTTATTACCAAAGAAAAATAGGAGAAGTCAGTCACTTAATAATGTTTGACAGTGAAGTCTAGACTAAAGTCTTGTATAATTCGAATATTAGGACACTGCTACCGTTTAAATTTCACAGATAGAACAAACGTGACATATTCATAATTTCTGCAAAGATCTACTATTATCGATTTTTACCTACAGAAAAGGAAACGCCTATATTGTGCTTTTATAGATTATAAAAAAGCGTTTGATTTAATTGATAGAAAGTTTTTGTGGTTTAAATTGTTAAAAATAGGTGTAAATGGCAAAGTCCTAAATGTTGTTAAAAGCTTGTACAAATGTGCGAAGTCCTGTATTTCTGTCAACGGCGCAATGTCTGAATTTTTCTCGTGTAACGTAGGAGTTAGGCAAGGTGAAAACCTTTCGCCATTGCTGTTTGCTGTTTATTTAAATGACTTTCAAGTGCATATTGCCAAAATTTATCCTG
Source organism: Strongylocentrotus droebachiensis (assembly GCA_035222895.1). Classification (NCBI taxonomy): domain Eukaryota; kingdom Metazoa; phylum Echinodermata; class Echinoidea; order Camarodonta; family Strongylocentrotidae; genus Strongylocentrotus; species Strongylocentrotus droebachiensis. The sequence goes on from JAVYIG010002402.1 coordinate 201,509, forward strand.
GCTTGAAAATGTTAAATGAAGAAATACAAAATACCTTACAGGGTGACGAATTAGAGCTTTTTTCAAAGTTGTCTTGTTTATTGTACGCTGATGACACGATCATTTTGGCAGAAAGCCCTGACGAATTACAAGTAGCGCTGAATACAGTACAAGGATATTGTAATACATGGCACCTAACAGTCAATGCGAGTAAAACTAAAATAATGATTTTTTTCCAGAGGGAAAGTTAGGAAGTTACCAAATTTTACGTATGGTCATGCAAAAATAGATGTGGTATATGATTTTGCTTATCTCGGAGTACAGTTTAATTATAATGGTACTTTCAAAAAGGCAATGGCAAAGCAGATAGTGCAGGCTAGAAAAGCGTTATACAGTATGTTGACTAAAGCGAAGAAATTGCAGTTGTCAGTTGATATTCAATGTCATTTATTTGACCATTTGATTTTGCCTATCTTATTGTATGGTAGTGAAGTCTGGGGACATGAAGATATAAAGCAGATTGAAGTTTTCCATAGGAAATTCCTCAGAACGTTATTATCTGTAGGTTCATATACTCCAGACTGTATGGTTTATGGAGAAACTGGACGAGGTTTGATTTTGAATCATGTGAAGGGTAGAATGGTTAATTTTTGGTCAAGAATTTTGAGAGGTAAAGATAGCAAATATTCTCCTTTTAAAATTCATTTCTGCCATTCATAAAGATGAACATTTGGAATTTACTTCCTCATGGTTAAAATTTATTGAAGACACATTTAATCAAGCTGGTCTATCCAATATTTGGCTAGGCCAAAATAGTGGATTTGGCTTAAATATTAATTCTTTGCTAAAACTGAGACTAAATGATATTTTTGGTCAGGAATGGAGAGATGCAGTATGGTCAAATCGCATTTGTACAAATTATAGGATATTTAAAGGCAACCATATATTTGAAAGCTATTTACTCACCCTAAATAAAACTGATGCTTTTACTCTCTGTAAGTTTCGGTGTAGATCACATAAATTACATGTAAACAAAGGTCGGTGTGATGCGAACACACCACATTGTGATATGCAGTGCACACTCTGCCTGTCTACTGATATAGGAGATGAATTTCACTATATTTTTGTTTGTCCGTTTTTTCAAAGAGAGAGATGTTTATATTTATCAAAAAAGTGTTGTAAGTCTAAGCTCCCAAGTGCTATGCACATGGCAGAACTTTTTAATACTAGAAGCACTTCTCAGTTGAAGAATTTAGCGAGATTTACCCGCCTTATTATGTTGAAATTTAATCAAAAAACAGAGAAAGAAGATAGTTCAAGCATTTCAAGAAGTACAATTAGAGCTGAACCTACACGTACTCGTAGCGGTAGGATAGTGAAACAGCCTACTTTGTTTACTATTTAGCTTGTTAATAGACTGCATTATAGTTATCCTTTTATTATTGTCAGTTTGTCACTATCTACATTCATTGTACATGTACATGTACATGTAGATTTCTATATATAATTTGTGTTTACTAGTTGGTTCATTGTTCATGTTTGTACTTTCATACACTATATACCTATTATCGTTTTTATCTTTGTGTCATTATCTATGTATAATGTATGTGAATAGTATTCATAAGTCATGCATTTTTATTTATACTTTTATGTTTGTTTGTACTCTCATACCCCGAGAGGGGGTCAAAGAGTCAATAAAATTCTACAAATTCTACACAATTTGATGTTGGCTGCAAATGGGACATAGTATCTTAAATTGCTTGCGAATAGCTCTAGAAATTTTACTAGCCACTCAACACAATGAATTAATCTTCATCAAGAAAACTTAATTGCAGGGACACTAATTTTGTCCCATGCATGCAAGGTTCAGTGGCGTTGCAGTAAAGAAAAACATGGGTCGGTGCCCCCCCCCCCCCCCCTCTCCGATACAGAGGTATAATTAACATGATTTTTTTTTAACGAGAAAAGAGAGAGAAAGGGAGGGAAAATGGGGGGGGGGGATTCCGAGAAAATTTGACGCTTGGACAAACTCCCGTAGCCTACCACATAGGGACAGTCACTATGAATATGACAGACAAAGAAAGCGGACAAAATATACAGTTCCTCAGTTAGACAAAGGAACATCCCTTCACTGCTATTATGTAAAAAGGTGAATATGCATGTGACACATGTTCTACACATTTTTACATAATAGCAGTGAAGGGATGTTCCTTTGTCTACCTAAAGAACTGTATATTTTGTCCGCTTTCTTTGTCAGTCACGTTCATAGTGAGTGAATGGGACATTCAATATATTACGTAACATTACATAACCTCAATAGCATAATTAATATTCATTAGAGGTTTATAAAGAGGCTTCCACGTTGGAAGATGGACATTGAATTGGGGAATGACGTCAGTTCATGAATATTGATGAATATATGCATGTCGGGGGAGCGAAGAAAGATCGAAATTGAATGGGGGAATGACGTCATTTCATGAAGATTGATGAATATGCATGACGCGATGATTATAAAGGTCTCTGTGAAAACTGAATATGGACGTATGGAGTACTGATGCATATGTATGGCGAGGAAAGATGGGCATTGAATGGGTGAATGACAAAGTTACGGTATTTAAAAAAAAAAGATATCTGTCTAAACGAGGGGAATAAACTGATTGAATGACCTAATCCACGTTCACAGTTTTTTTATTTTTTATTTCATATCAAATCGGAATAGACTAGAACAACTACATCGACCCATACGGTCCAAAAAAAATCGACTTCACTTCTCTTCAATCGATGAGAGACCGAAAGAGCCCACGATGTACCATTTCCATTTATATGATGATCCCTTCACTAAACACCTTGACCTACCGTCCGTCAGTCAACTCTCAGGCTAAGAATGAAGAACAAAGAAAAGTAAATTACTACGTTCACTCTCCTGCCTTAAACCTACGAGCTATCAATACCCTATATGCGCTGTCAATTTCAGTGGTCGATAGCGCATTCTTTGAGATACCTTGACCCTGTTATTGTTGTTATATAGGCCTATATATATATATATATATATATATATATATATATCATTCTTTAGTATACCGGCATACAAAGAACAATAAAAGCAGAAAAGTCAATAACTACTTTCACTTTCCAGCCAAATATAAACAAACCATGGGTTGCGCAATACCAGCGGTCGATAGCGCATTGTAAACCCTTTCTTAATGAAACCTCGACTCTCTACATCTACCTCTACCTTGACGAATCTGCGCATTTGCGTTTCTATCACGTATCGATTAATTTTCGTTTCGTGCGGAAAGCTTTACAATTTTTTTCGTAGTCACTTAAAACGATGAAATAATCTGCATCAAGAAAACTTCAATTGCACGCATGAAAGGGTCAGTGGCGTTGCAGAAGGGGGCATGGGGTAAGTGCCTCCCAATCGAAAGGTATATATAACCAACAAAAGGGAAGGGAGGAAGGGAATAGGCAGAGAAAATATGGCGCCTTGACAAACTCCCGTAGGCTACACCCCAACACCCCTCATCCGTAGCCTTTAAATTCGCATGTAGTAGTTGTAGTGGTTGTAGCGGTGGTTATTCACCTGACTGCTAAGAAAGCACAAATGCTTGTTAGTAAGCAACCAGAGAACCGACGGCTTAAGGTCCTCTCCGAGAGACCTGGTAATGAGGATTAATGCCTTACCAAAGGGCAATAAGCGCATCGCCTTGGTTTCGAACCCGAATGTCATTTTGCGAGTAAGAAATATGCCCCCAAACGTTCCACTGCCCCCCCCCCCAACCGATGGGTAGACTCGGGCTACGCCAAAGGTGGAAATGCTTTGAACAACATCTCTATAACTAATTATTTTGTCTATCCTCAATCTCCTGATGGCGTCGTTGTTTTTAGCCAAATTAATTGGCAAGAATTCCTTTTGTTCAAGCTTCCTGGGGTGTGTTTCACAGAACTTGTCACCAGTGACAAATGACAGTTTTTGTTATAAGCTACTGAAATCCTTGCTTCTGATTGGTTATCAGAATTGTTTGTCACTGAATTTTGTCAATTGTCATTGAAAAAAGGTCTTTGTGAAACGGGCCCCAGGTCTAACCATAATATAGTGAGGCTTTACTTCATTTTGTTTAATTTCCCTGGCACACAACCTTTTAGCTTGAAGAGAACTACTCCAATATGTTATCATTGTGACGAACTCTCATCAGGTTTTTTCTCCTAATAGTATAAGAACAGGTCACCATCAGGTGTATTCTCGTTTTAGGCAACAGTTTGTGGAGTAGTATGGTGAGTTTTTAATTTAATTTTAATTCAGTTCAATTTAATTTGAGTCCGATCCAATTCAACTCGATTAATTTCACTTCACATCATGTCAGATCCGTTAGATTAAAGTTCATTTGAAAGGTTCAACCATATTCAAATTATTCTATTTTTTTTGCATTAACGTTAATTCAATTCATTCCAGTATGACATTAATCTCAATTTGCCACACTCGACCCAGGTGATGTAAGTATGTACCTGGCAGGAATTGGGGGGGGGGGGGGGGGGGGGGGGGGGGGGTAAGAGGACACTTTTTTTTTTTTTTTTTGTCTCGAAATTTTGAAATTTGACATTTTGCTCCGTTGGGGGGGGGGGGGGTTAGGTCACCTTTTTTTTTTAGGTCGGTCATTTTTTTTTAATTATTTAAAAAAAAAAAAAAAAAAAAAAAATCCAAAGGGGGGGTTAAGGGGGTGTTTGGGGGGGGGGGGGGGTTTACACACAAACAATTTCCAAAGGGGGGGGTTAACCCCCAAACCCCCCCCCCCCTGCGTACGCGCCTGACCCAAAGCCTAACCCTAACCCTTATCGAAATCAAATAAACCTAACCGTAACCTTATTCTTTTTATGAAACAAAGCCCGGAGCAATTGTCGCAGGGGCAAGTATTGGAGCAATTGCCCCTGGCTCTCTTTCGTCAAAAATGAAAGGTTAGAGTTTGAGTTAGTGTTGCACTAAGGTATTAGATTAGGTTTGGGATTTACCAACTTTTCCTAAGTATATCACATACATATAACACGATCCCTAATTTTTTCGTGAAAAAAACTCATCTCTAGGCAATTTCGATACACTTTTGTATATTCCAAAGAAATCATGTTCAGATTACGTAATACGTCATTGTCATGCTCGCATATTTCAATAGATAATTCACAAGGCCATTAAAATTACCCCACAGGTTGATTTAACGAAAGTAGTCGCTATCGAGTTACATACATCTGGGGGTGTTTCAAGTTGAACTTCTCATTAAGTTGGACTTAAAAATTATGGAATGCCGTTAGCATCTATGAAAATATTTTGTAAAAGTCATTCTAGAAGGCATAAAATGTTGATTCAAATCATTCATATTTTCTATTATCAAGGAGATGTCATGTTCTTCATGTGGAATTTATAAAAATTCTAAAATACTTGAATTTTTGCTTTTGAATATATTTTATTTTAAGGCTACAAATGGCTCTCCATAACTTTCAAGTCCAATTTAGAGTAAAGTTCGACTGAGGATCTTTGTGAAACACCCCCAGGAGTTATTGCCAATTTCTTAACTTTTGGCTAGTGAAGCACATCGTCTTTACCTAATAGATTTAATACGCCAACGTGCCAAATTTGTCTTAGTTTTGACTGTAAATTAGACAGTCATACGCCCAACGGTCAAATGTAATACATTTATAAAGCTTTTTTTCCTGTATGAATTCTGAAAATAATAAGTCTAAAACATATGTATGCAACTCAGTTATGAAAATAAAGTCAATAATCAAAAACTGTATAAAAGGGCGTCAAATTATATTTTGACAAATGCTAAATATTAAAATGATTATAATATTATGACATAATTATAGTATGAATTCCTCATATACATTTAACTTGCCGATGTCAACATAGTGTGTCGCAAAATTAAAGGAGTATTTGCACTATTCAGTTAAGTTGTCCATACTTCTTTCGAAAGGTGAATGACGAGGTATATATTTCGCGAAAAATAAAGCAGAGAAGATGATCGCAAATGAGAGAAATGCGTTGAAAATTTGGGTCAATTTGGTCTGGTTTGGTTTCAATCAACATGAACGTTACTCGCTTTGTCGCTCTTTTTTCAGGTGTTTGAATAAGCATCATCAAAGTATTGAAGAAGAAAAAATGTTCGGTAATTGTCGCAAGACATGCATTTCCTTTCCTCCCAGCGTGCGACGCCCCAGCGTGTAAATACAGTTAACTAAATTATTCATTCCCCTTTTTAAATTAAATGTTTTTTGTGTGTTTTACGTAAGTCAAGAATGAAAGGTGGACTGGTTGAATTAGGACATTTTGTTGAGTACCTTTAGATATAAGCTTCAATATATCACATTCTCAAGAAACATACATCGGGTCATATCAATATTTCAAAATACAAAACTTGCAGGGTAAGGGTATGAATAATTTAGTAGTTAATCGTATATCACTGACTGACATTGGACTGATTTCTCACCTTCTCATCTAGGCAACCAATGGAAATAGAATTCATTTCTTCATCATCGCCGTGCTAGCTTTATCATTTACAGGTATGTTACTATGACAGAGATAAGACAGCTGATAACTTATTAAATGTTCTTATAGACGAGAAGATCGCTTATAATTTTAACTGGAAAAAAGGGAGTTGGGCAGCGGTTTGATCCCGGACTCGGGATCCACACCTGGTCATATTACGAAGAAAATATGTTTTATCATGAAAAATTAATACATTTTGCCTCCAATATACTATTTTAACATCCTTATTATACTACTTTCATAAGCATATTCACAATATTGGCAGATATACGTTTACAACAGGTCGATCACTTGCACTCAGTACAGATAGACTCTGGCGCTTACAAAAAGGAGGGGAAAAGGGCAGGAGATAGGATTCTTGAATAACTATGCCCCGGTGGGAAATATACCCCATTCTTTTCAGGCAACTGAAGGGATTTAATTCCTTCAGATATTTTTTTTTTATATCTTCTGTATTATAAGCGCATTTCAATTTCATTATAAAAAAAAACATTTCATTCTTTTTGGGGTGTATTCATGGGATTTCTACTCCCTTTAGCTTTGTGTTTACTGCAATGTAAAAACGATTATTGAAATGATTTAGTGAGGGGGATTAGGGGGAATATTTTCAAGTCTGTACTGTGTATTGTAATAAATAGTATGTATTTTAAAGATCCTTTGATATTAATTATCATCAATATTATAATTATAATATCCATCCCATTAAAGATAAAGTTGAGTTCTGGTCATGTGATTGTATTGTGATAGAAAAGGTGTGGAATGTATCAGAAAAAGTTGATTATGTAGCATGTAAGTATTGGTGTGTACTGCAAGGTTCTGGAGTCATCAAAATCATAATAAATTTGGCCCAGTCTTGGTAAAGTAACAAGCACTGTACACAGAAATATGTATATGGGACTACACAAAATGGTGTCGGGGGCCCGACACCTTGATTTCCATTTATTCTTTAATATTGAAAATTCAGTGTAAGTTTCGTTGATTCTGTGAGATTTTTTTTTTTTTTTAAACCAGAACTCAAGTTCATCTTTAAGAATATTTTAGAAGTCTGTCTGGCATTATCTTTTTCTCCACCACCAATAGACAAATCAAATCCTCTTTAAGAAGATAACTGAAACAGCACGTTTATTTTTGTTTTCAGCATGCCGTTGTCATGGTAATCTGAGTTGCTACGGGTCATTCCCAACATGCCCATCACTGGGGCTGGCCAATGGAGTTTCAGTTAAACTAGTTCAAAAGATCGTAAACACCTCTGGATATCTAGGGGTTTCGACAAACCTTCCAGGATTGGCGAGTATCTGTAGAATTCCTGGTAATTATTACGAATCTTATCAATTCTTAACCTCTTCTTGATTTGTTCGGTGGTTCTGTTTTTGTGTTTGTTTTACAAGGAACAATGGGAGTATTATACCAAATTATTTATCTTGGATACGTCTTTCTTTAAATCCTTCTTTTTATCGCATTTGACGAGCGACAGAGACAGAGAGAGACAGACAGACATACAGAAATACACGCACATTCATATATATAAATATTAATATCATATAATGTTGAAATTTTGTCATAATGTTGAATCATCAACGTATTGACAGTGTTCGATTGTATACAGTTTGAAGAAATGAACATTATGTGAGTGTTTTCGGAGCCCCCACCCCCATTTCTGAAGATACGTTTTTCGGAAGATTCATGATTCCTAACAATGAAATAGAGTTTGTTATGTCAAAGTTTCGTAATTCCGAGAAAAGATATAGGGTTATATGTCATTTAAAGGGATAGTTGAGTTCTGTTGCAGACGGCGCCACACAAAATAATTTGTTTGTGAGATAATGAAAAAATGAGTGTCAAATGTGAAAGAACATAATATTTAAATGACAGTATCATCTTTATTTGATCAAAATCGGTTCAGAGACGGCTGAAATATAACGATTTCTAATACTTGTGTACCACCACAAATATTATAAATTTGAAAAATTGAAAAAAACCGTTGAAAAAAAAGAAAAAAAAGAAGCCTTTTACGTCGTATTTCAGCCAATGCCGATGTTGGCTTTTTTGTTGGCATTTACGTTGCTTACAATACCCACAATTAGCCGGCTCGTGTATTGTTGTTTTTAATCAAATAATTAATTAACGGTCACCGTGTTTTTGTTTAAAGTGGAGCTGAATTGGTATGATCGTTTTGGCTAAATTTCACACATTTTGGGGTCTAACATTACCTTCATAACAATTTAGGTTCTAATAGGGCACTATAAATGTCATAGATAAGAATAAGAGCAATAACCATGCACTTTGAAGGCATTTGCGGTCTGAAAACAGAACTCAACTATCCCTTTAAATAAATCTATTTGGAATAGAAGTAAATTTTGAATGGGTTCCAGCACATTGTGGCATAGCAGGCAATGAGGAGGCAGACGCTTTAGCTAAACAAGCGGCTTCCAAGAACAATATAGACATTTTTGTCAATAGAAACAGACAAGAATTTTTGAGTGAATAGATGGCTTTTACAAAACTGAGTGGCAGAAATTATGGGAAACTGCCGAGAAAGGCAGATATCTCTACAACACAACGAGATGTAAAATATACGTGTATGATTAAAGGTTTTTGTGGTAAGGATGAAAGAATTTTACACCAATTCCGTCTTGGTAAGTGTAGACTTAATTATTAAAATTACTTAATTAATAGGCATGTTACGGGTCTTTGCGACAATTGTCACATTTTCGAAACTATCGAACATTCTATGTTATCATGCCCTAAATATGAAAGACAGAGGAATCGTATGTATCGCAGACTTCATGTGACGAACCCTAACCTAAAAGATCTACTTGGAAAAGCAGAAAACTGCTCAATCATTTTCGCCTTTATAAAAGGTACTGGAAGATATAAAGAATTATAAAGTGTATTACAGCATTGTGTTGTTATCATTCTTGTGCTTTTCATGATTTTTTTTTCTCCATAAAAGTAACAGAGTGACGAAGGAGATGATTGACATACGAAAGCCTGAATAAATGATGGCAGCCGATTATTAAATGCGCATACTATTAAACATAAGACACATTATTTATCATTTACTCTATAAATTGACACCGAAAGTTCATGATATTAATTCCAACCAGCTCTAACATTGAATTACTAAAAAATAATGAGTAACGAGCACATTAATCCCCCATAATCTTGCACTTTGCCAATAACAAAGGTCAAGATAAATCTTTATCTCACACACTGGGCAAGTATCAGAATCACAGAAACGTAGAGCAGCAGAAGTGAGAGCAAGACGCCCTCACACACAGCCTGGCGGAAATCATCGGAATCGATGGATAGCGCCGATAAACCCAACAACAACAACAACAACAACAACAACAACAACAACAACAACCTTTAATGAAATATGAACGTTCGGAGTTATGAACCTTTGGAATTATGAAAAATGGTTTGTGCAACTACTTGTTCGATTTTTGTTTTGTTTAGATTGTATCAGCAACCCTTGCGTGCACGGTGATTGCATTGAGACCAACTTTGACTACCTATGTCGTTGTCCGAGCAATTACAAAGGCAAAAAATGCGACCAACCAAAAGGTAACATTTTGAAGGCTAGTCGAAGATTTTTTTATTTTTTTTAATTATCATTATTATTATTATTGTTATCATTATTATTATCGTTATTGTTTTTTTTATAAATGTTTTTGTTAGGAGGGGGACCGGTCTTTGCTACCTGCAACCCAATAGGCATACCTTAGGTAAAACCGGACAAAAAACATTTTGGGAAATTTTGTGAAGTGATAAGATGGCGAAATTATGCACTTGTGGTTATCACGTCTATGGAGAGAGAGAGAGAGAGAGAGAGAGAGAGAGAGAGAGAGAGAGAGAGAACCCTTTTCTTATTCGTAACAGAAACTTCTAATCTGGAGCGAGATACTCCCCGGGATAGTTTCCTTGAACATCTCATAAGGAAATATGTGTAATAGACTTAGACCAAAGTTTGATGCTCTAAAATGTTGTTTGTTTATTTGTTATAAACCCAAAGTGTTTCATTCAATTTTATTTTTAATTTACAGAGAGCTATCGTGAGTGTTACAATTTTCATCAGGTGCAATGTGATGTCAAATGATCATTTAACTAAAAAATCAAAATTAATTCTGTTTGTGTTTCTATAGGAGAACCGGTCATGTTTGTTTCAGATGCAGACAAAAGGATTTTCGTGTCAGCTCTCCCAGACCTCAATTTCACCGAATTCATGAGTCTGGAGATTAAACTAAAGAATTTCGATTTTGATTACTCAACACAAACACTGTACTGGACCGACAATAATGGCACTGATATTTGGCGAACAGACCTCATCCGAAAAACGCCAGAAGCTGTTCCGAATGTACCCCAAGGCCCAGGTAAACAGGGTGACTCCCCTCCGACCCCCCCCCCCAACCAGAATAGCTTACTTCTAATATTGCAGGGGCGAATTTCACCGGTAACACAAGATGGGGAATCTTTGGATAAAAGTAAAATGATATCGAATTTGCAGAAACTGGTTGAGCAGTTGTTCTGTTCTAGACGCATTTTTATGAATCAAATTTGGAGACATTAATGGCAGTGCAAACACGAACATTGCGGGACAGATATAAATATAACATCCTACTTGCATTTATCTTATATATCAGGTGCTTTTAATGACTCGTTAAACACAAACGTGAAATTATACGAAATGTTACAGTGTCAGTGATACTGAACGAATTTGAACTATATCCTTTGAACGTATTATTCTTTCTTGAAAATGTCTGGAAATGGGACATTTGATCTGAAAACCGGAGAGATGTGAGTTGGTCTCATTTCTATGGTACGGTCAGCTCTCTTTTTTCGCCTACAAAATGATTTTGATAGGACCGAGATTCGAAGCTGACTCACGTTAATATATTTATAATCATTTTGATTGATAGACGTCTGTAACCCCCCCCCCCCCCCCCCCCCCCATTATACTCATACACAACATGGAAGGATAATGACGGTGTATCCAAGTCTTCAGCATTTATAACTATTATCACATCTAGTTACAACTACAAGCTTGAGCGAACCACCCCCTGCCACCACTACCTCCTAGGAAAATGTTCAATATATTTTTTGACCAGAAACACACATATTATGGTTATTTTTCCCTTTGATTTGTTGTTGTTGCGCCTGTCTGAGAATTTTTGTGGGGGTGTAAACTGTCCCCCGTCCCGACAACATATTCGTCGCTGTTTTCACGAAGTGACGGTAGTGAAAATTTATATTAGGGGCCTCTTCGTTAACAAATTCCTGGATATGCCCTTTGCGGGAGGGAACCCCCTTTAAATAGATTGTACACCCTGGGTATTAAACTTAGATCTGTATTCATCCACAGGAACCATATTGGATGTGTACATCCCAGAATTGTCCCGGAAGCTCTTCGTCACCTACTATAGCCCGACAGGTAAAATCGGCGCCCTGTCTCTCGATGACGATCGCGTAGGAAATTACACAGATTTCGCCCTGGATATATATTACTGCAAAGCCATGGTTGCTGATGATGCCAACAAGTAAGCTTTATATTTGTTTGCAAGATATAAATTCCTTTAACGTAGTACAGTCAAACCTGTCTATATCGACCGCCCAAGAGAAACACACAAAAAAATGGTCTTTGTAGACAGTTTCCTTTAGTAGGTGTTTCAATGAGAAACCATTTTCAAGGGAGAAAACAATGTGGTCTTGGTAGATAGGTGATCACTAAATCAGGTTTGGCTGTAACTTCATTTGCCTTCTATTTCTTTAGTAACGTTTCGATGGGCCATGTTAGCCATTATGACAAAATCGTTGGGGTGCCACGAGTGTCTATCGGTGCAAATATTAGGTATTGATTAACAATTGTAAATTTGCCACGTTTTTTCTCCATGTCCTCAAATATTGATATGCCAGAAATCCAGTCTTAAATCAATCATGGAGAAGCAAATATGTCAGAAAGATAGGAATACGAGGAAAGATGGAGATAAAATGTTCTTTTTAGAAAGAAAAAGGGGCACAATGATATTTCGGTTCAGTGGCACACAAAGAAAAAAAACCTTACATGTTAACATAGGTCCATAGCCATGGTTGTGTGATGGAGAGTGAAGGAGGGGAATCGAACATATTGAAGATAAAGTTGAGTTCTGGTCGTGCGATTGTATTGTGAAAGAAACGTTGTGGAATCGATCAGAAAAGGTTGATCATCTAGCATATAAGTATTAGTGTGTACTGCAAGTTTCTGGAATCATCAAAGCACTAGGGGGGAGGGTTCATCAGTGTAGTTTCTTCTTTTCACACTCCCTTTCCCCTTTTCCTTCTGTTTCTCTCTCTATAATTTTTCCTTTTAGTATTCCCTATCTCTCTATTTGATCGGGGGAAGGGGTGCGTCCGTCCGGACTCTGAAGGGTAATTCTTTCAAAGGTTCAAGAACATGAATTTCCCATATACCAGGGAAATAAAGTTCATAGTTCCGTATATTTTATTGCATTAATCCGAGGTTCGTTAATACAAAGGTTTATAATTCCATAAGTGAAAAGGGTCCATTGTCCCGGAGGTTCATAATTTCGAAAATGAAATATGGTTCGTTATAACGGAGGTTCGTAATTTCGAGAAAACGATATCGAATTCCATGTCATTTTCGGAGTTATCAACCCCAGCCCATTTTCGGAAATATGGACCTTCGTAATGATACACCTGCAGTGGAATTCTTAACCTTTGGAAAAGCGACATGTAACCCGTGCAAATATCCAAATATCCTCCCTCTAACTATGTAATGGTTGCATTTATGGATTTGTTTAAGCTATCTGTACTGGACCAGAAAAAATGGCATCGATCGTAAGCAACTTGATGGAACAGGAGAAACAGAAGAGGTGTACACAAATCTTGCCTTCAGCAGCTTCTCTGGACTCACATTCGACGCAGAAGGTATATAGAATCCAAAGGCGTAAATCCAAGGGTAGGGTAGGGGTAAACATCCCTCCACAACTTTCTTTAGGGAGGGAGGGGTGGAATTTAAAAACACATGTTATCCCACATTCAAAGTAAAGTTAAAGGAAATTTGATTTTAAAATAAATCAGTTGTTGAAAGTACTAATAAAGGTGACTCTAATATTGGTGACAATTTCTCTTTACAATGCTATTTAATTAAGGGAAATTTTGATTTGAATTTGATTTGAATTTATTTCCGTCTAAAGAAAATACAATATTCGAAACATTACACAATATGTACACATACGAGCTAAACGGTTGGATGGCCCTGCTCAGCATCCACCAACATGGTGGCGCTGTTCCACCGAGGGATCCAGAATTTGATACAAATATATAGAAACAGGTATAGAAGGTCCTAAAATGAGTCTCTTTTATGGACAAATTCTCACATCCATCTCTTTGAGAGTCGTGTGTCAGATTGTGACACCCCTCCCCCTCTCCTCGACAAAGATTTACACTATTCATAGAATCTAATTGTCATAGATCCTGTTCCGAAAAATCCGGCCAAACATGGAATTTTACCTATTAAAGTTACTTAAACCATGTCAGTCATAGACAAAAAAGTTGCCAGTCTAACTGTATCGTCGGGCTTAGACCCGGAATAAAAAAGTGGGTCAATTTCACCTCACCTGCTCCTATCATCAGACTTTATCAAAAGGACTTGAAGGAAATAGCATATCGTACAATACACACCCTAACCTAACAAAATAGCTCGTCTGAGGGGTTGTCAGACGCTCCTTTATATTGGTTTCATGTTGTCGTTTATTGACCATGGACCAAATGGACCAATAATCACAAGGAAAAGAGAGAGAGTATTTTGCATTTGGGAAGGAGGTGCAGTAGTTATGCTTCATTGTGTTTAAGTTGCTTGTTTTTGTCCTTGTGAGCAGTCCGAAAGTTGGGGCACGCGATAAGTTAGTGCCAAATCGTTGACATTTTAACAGACCAACACAAAAACTTGTATTGATAGGCCTACTTATCAATTTTTCTCATTTGTCATTTCTTTGCCTGTTCACATCGGTATGTCGTAGGAGGTCGCATCCTGTTCTGCGATGGCAGTGGGAGAGGCCGTGCCTTCTTTCAGGACGTATCCACGACCAGCGGGGAAATCAGTCCTGCTGTCGAGCTGATCCCTGGTCAATCGGGGATCTCCTTAACATTCAATCCGAAGGATGTTGCCATCTTGAATGGGAAAGTCTATTGGCTTGACGTACCAGCAAAACTTGGAATCATGACCCATTACGATAATGTAGAAACACTCAGCTACACTGAGTATAATATTACAGCTTTCCAAAGTGTCCGTCGTTTGTTAATCGTATACGTAAGCTAACAATTTACAGCCATAACCTAATCGGTTGCTTTTAAAAAATTGAAAAACTGAGCAAAAATTCGTCCCTATTTTCGCGAAGTGATGGTAGTGAATGAAAATCGCATACAATTTTCGTGCAGATTTTCCTCACTACTGTCACTTCGTGAAAATAGGAACGAATTGTTTGAGGATAACCCTAACTAAAACTTTTGATGAACGTTTTAATAAATGCAGATCGCTATCTTATTGAGACAAATTGGCAAATTTTTATATGATTAACTCTGAATACAACAAGTTTCAAAAATATCCCTTTTGGTGTTCATGAAAGAAAGAAAAAATTCCATTATAGAGGTCTAAAGACCGACTTGGAATACCATGTTGGGCCAAATACACAAATCAGGTTCGTGTGCAAAAATCAAAATATTTAGGATATTAAAAGATATTAACATCATGCACCACAGCTGCTGAATAAGGAGCCTATGACATCGCAGCCTCATGACAGAGTTGCCCATTTTTCTGCATGAATACCGGCGATCTAGTAAAGAAATTGGTATTTTCTTGGTTGCTATTTTGAAATATTTATGTTTTTATTGAGTTGTAGAAATAAAATTATTTTAATTGAATTGAACTGACATTTTTACCGTTTCTTGTAAATATAAACCAAAAGATTTTTTTTTTTTTTGTATCATTTACAGATTATCTTCCATGAGTTGCGATTTGTGAATACTTCTTTTAATAGCACGAACAGCAAACAATCCATTCAATTATTAAAAGGGGTGTAGCATGACGAGACTAATTAGTGTCTTTCCCGTGCCCTGACTCGGGGCCAATTGGTTACGGACGACGCTACCGCAGTATCCAGGTGCGTGCAACATACGCGAAACCGAAGCGTGAGGAGAACTTCGGTCTGTTTCGCGAACGCTGGCGCGCGCTGACCATAATAATCAAGTCCATTCGTTTACGTGCGGTTGTCCAAAAGAAGTCGTAGATGGCGTTAACCAGTATTTGCCATGCTACACCCCCTTTTAAATAGTCATGCTTGAGGCATATTGTTTGTAATGATTATAGCATTAAAGCGTACAATCGAAAGACTCAAATACAAAATCAACGTTAGCAGTGAAGGCAAATCTACAACATTTTTTACCTTCATTTTGTAAATCTACAATAGTTTGATTTTGAAAATGTTATCACTCCTTAATTGAGGAATCGTAAACTTATTGAGTATTAGGCTAGCGTGTATATATTGCGTTTTACAGTAATGATTAGTGACAAGAACGTTGAATTTTTATTTATTAATATTAAATCTTTTTTGTGTGCAAAGAAATTGGAATACGGTGGAAATTCATTCGATTGAATTCAGTATAGAATAACATTATTTTCGTCAATTTCTTACTTTTTTCATAATAACAACATTGTCAGGTAATAAACGTATTCATACTAAGGCTATTTGTTGAGCTCCGGCAATGATCGCATTTATTGGCTATATCTTGTGTTTCTCGCAATATACTGAATGAATACTGAATGTACTGAATGAATACAATACAAAAATGCTAAAAAAATGCTTTAACAAAATGCTTTTAAAAAATATTTAAAAATATGAGTACCCGTTATTCATTACCTATAATTTTATCAATGTAAATAATCTTATGTAATTCGGTTTTTAATGCAATATTTTTAATTCACAATTACTGCAATTTGCACTCATAACGTATTTTAATCTTTGAAAAAATCTGTATAATTCAGTCTTCGTTCTGCGAAACATGTTCAAATAAACCTTATTGTATTGAATTGAATCGAATAGTTTATTGAATCTACACAAGTAAGAAGGCATTGATCCTAGGAAGCATAGGCCTGTGTATATATATATATATATATATATATATTTTTTTTTCTCCAAAGGTTCATTTTAAATTTTACCTTACTTTTTTTTTTTTTTTTTTTTTTTTTGAGGCCGCCATCCTTGTCAAGCTTCGCTTTAATATGATTGCGGTCTCCTGCATTTTTCCAACAGAATCGTTCGGATAATACTTTAAATTTATGATAATATGTTATGGGAATTTTAAGTTTCGTTATTATATGTAGGCCTACATATATTATGTAAATACATTTTGACATGAAGAAATTATTGTTTGTATATGTTGAATTATACCTTACATTTATGGAAAATATGCAGAAATAAAATAAAATAAAAATCAAGTCCAAAGATTCGTTTAAATACTCGTCGTCGTTCCGAAGGTTCATAAATCCGAAGGTTCGTTTTTCTGAAAATGAAATCGGAACATTTGTTTCGTTATTGGAGGTTCGTATCCGATTCTATGAATGTACGAATCATAAGATTTTTTTTTTT
The DNA here is from genome assembly GCA_035222895.1 of Strongylocentrotus droebachiensis. Classification (NCBI taxonomy): domain Eukaryota; kingdom Metazoa; phylum Echinodermata; class Echinoidea; order Camarodonta; family Strongylocentrotidae; genus Strongylocentrotus; species Strongylocentrotus droebachiensis. The sequence goes on from JAVYIG010002402.1 coordinate 218,666, forward strand.
AACTGAGCTGCCGTGAAGATTGTTTCTCCTCATATAAATCTTCTCATTTTATTTGCTCCAATAGTAGCCAACTGTCACACTGAAAAGAAAATGATCATTCCATTTGATGAGGGGAAATAATGTTGCTCTTTTTTTTATCACGCAAACGGCGTGACGAGCGATGTATCTATTACTCCAGACCGACATAATAAGTGACATATTTTCTGATATGTTTTAAAAGTACTGACTGAAAAAGGTCTAGCGACGCCCCTGCCCTTCAGTCCTTTGGAGAAGAAAAAGTAGAGCCTAATTGAGAGATAAAGCAACAATTAAATAGTAATGGATCCACCTTGAACAAAAACCAAACCACACAAATCAGGGGGGAAATCAAGAAATGTTCATGGATGGTCGAATGAGCTCGACCCGTTTCACGACGCGCCGCGGCGAGGGCCGAGTTACCGTAATTGTATGGAATCTTTCGAACCATTTATTTGTTTACGAATACGTACGCGTACGGAGCAAAAATGGCTCAAGATTTGTCTGAGGAAGAATTGAGGAGACAGTTCGAAGAGGAATTCAATTTAGAAATCGAAAACCTCCTTGGAATGGGTAAGCAAGAGCTTTTATATAATGAATGAGGTCTGAAGGATGGCGATAAAAATCGCGTCAAATCTATAGTGTAGCCGCTCGTGGCCCCATATACTTTGATTGGTGTAGGCAAGCCCTAGACGTCTAGTGAGTTTGGGGCAAACTCAGAATTCTGAGTAGAGTTAGATTAGAGGGGTCTAGTCTAGTCTTCCGAAATCGACAGTCGGTGGTCACCCATTCATAGCTGCATTACTTTCCTGGCTGTGTATTGAAACTTGTTCTGGCATTATCGTGATCCGAGTCCCCTCTCAATTCTCTACAGTCTACACAGCTCAGCTAGCTTTATTGCGTCTGTATGCGGGGGACTTCGATCCACCTCCATATAGACTTTGCACACAAACGTGTGTGTACACTGTGAATGAGAGGGGACTTCTTCTTCTTCTCCTTCCAGTATAGTACAGTCCGCCGTTGGCGTATTATCGTACTGTTGTGCTTGTCAAGTGCCGAGTGTACAGTGCAAGTAAAAAGGCTCTACAAGAATTCTATGTGCAGCCAAAAACAGTCTGAAGCTCAACAGAGCTTAATGTGTTGCACCTTCTGTTTGAAACCTGAGCCAAATTTCTTATCGTTTTGATGGTTCCAGAACCTTGCAGTACATCTATGCTAGATGATCAACCTTTTCTGATCGATTTCACAACGTTTCTTTCAAAATGCAATTGCATGACCATAACTGGTCTTTATCTTTAAATGCATGTGTATTATCATTTTCATGTATGATGCAGGTCAACGTAAGCCAGCCCATATCAATATGTCGTTGATTGCAAAGAGAAATCTACCTGAATCAACGGTGCAAGGATCAGGAGATGAGCTGTGAGTATTGCAATGAAATTAATACCATTTACACATTAAGGAAGGGGGAGAATAAAGATGGAAAGGAGTATTGGAGGAGGGAGAAAGTAAGGGCAACAAAATAAGAGAAACAAAAGGAAAAGAAAAGATGGAAAGAAAGAAGAAGGAGGAGGAGGAGGAGGAGGAGAAGAAGAAGAAGAAGAAGAAGGAGGAGGAAGAGAAGAAGGAGGAGGAGGAGGAGGGGAGGATAGAGAAAGTAAGGGCAACAACATAAGATAAACAAAAGGAAAAGAAAAGATGGAAAGAAAGAAGAAGAAGGAGGAGGAGGAGAAGGAGGAGAAGAAGGAGGAGGAGGAGGAGGAGAAGGAGGAGGAGAAGAAGGAGGAGGAGGAGGAGGGGAGGATAGAAAAAGTAAGGGCAACAAAATAAGAGAAACAAAAGGAAAAGAAAAGATGGAAAGAAAGAAGGAGGAGGAGGAGGAGGATGAGGAAGAAGAAGAAGAAGAAGAATAAAGAAAGAAGAAGGTAAAGAAAGTAGCAGCAGCGAAAGAAAAAGAAATATAAAATATAAATAAGAAGGAAAGGTGGGTGGAAAGGAGGCCAAGACAACAGATGAGAATGAAGAGGAAAAGGAAAAATTGAAAGGAGGATAGAAAAATAGAGCAGCAGCAGCGGAAGTTGTAGTAAGACTGTATTGGTAGTAGTAGTTGCAATAGTAGTAGTAGTAGTAGTAGTAGTAGTAGTAGTAGTAGAAGTACTTGTAATATTAGTTGTAATAGTAGGAGTAGAAGTATTAGTAGTAGTAGTAGTCATGTAGTCGCTGTATTAAATAGTACAAGTAGTACTTGCTGTAATAGTAGGAGTAGTAGTAGTAGTTACCAAAGTGAAAAGAAAAGAAGAAGAAAGTTGATAAGAAATATGAGAAAGACATACAAAAGAAAGACTGAAGTAGCAAAGCAAATTTGAGAATATTATTCAAAGTTCTGTGTTTATCAATTTATCAATTTTAGTAATGAATGTATTTTCTCCTTCACTAGTATTGCGGGCTTGATGAAGCTGACTCATGTGCGACTTGACAGAGAAAACATCACAGAGATTGATAACCTTGAGATGCTTGGACCTGTAACCAATCTCTATCTTCAGCAAGTATGTTATCTGAGCAGAGTTGTGCTATATAGCAGCTCAACCAACTCAACAATGGCTCTACATTCAATTTTTAATACAGTGTACAAACAAATTATAAATATTACCTGTACATGGAAAGGGAGGAGGGACAGAGCTCAGCTGGCAATTATTGGGCAAGAATGGGCAAGGGGGAAATTATTGAAAAATATGTTGGTGCATAAATTCTGAAAGTGGAAAGTTGTTGACCTAAAAACTAGGTATTGACTTGATGGCATCATCTTTATGTAGAGTATGCATATTCACAATGACTTTGCATCAATTAAGCATGGCTCATCACCTCAGCTATAAAGGAGAGCCGATCAGGGGCACATGTTATGTCTTCACTGCGGCAAATTAGTCCCCTGTTGATTCGTAATTAGGAGGGATGGAGAAAATGAAGTTTTGATTTGCTTTTGTTCAATACTGAGCTGAAAGGGATTTGTTTGTTTGGTCTACGTTCATTCAGCTTTCCATTGATATAAAGTTCTATGTTCATAGGGTCAAAGAGTCTTTCTCTATAGACCAGGGAGATGGGAAACAATTCAGTTTCCATGGTTTCTGGGAACACTGTAGTCTTTGTTCCCCATAGTTGGGGGCCATCCAAGAGCTTAACAAGAGAATATTCAATGCTGTGTGTAACCAGACATGTACATGGTTGTCCCTCAACTAAAGTAGGACTATTTTAAATAATGTATACTTGATGGCCCTCAGCAATTCAATTCAATTTTATTTTCGCGATATAAAAATCAAAATATACAAAGTAACAGTAAATTTTAATGATGTTTACAAAGGTTATATGCGGGGCTTTCCATGAAGGTTACGAGAACCTGTGAAGTTGGATCGCCCATTACAGAATGAAAAACAAAACAAAAAGAAATCCAAATATTATAAGCACACAACAATAAATTAAGTAAAATGAGCAAAGTACAAACACTTCAACTATCTATAAGACAAGAGAAAGTGAAATAGAGAGAAGAAAAAAATATATAAAGGGGGAAAAGAAAAGAAAACAACAATGAAAGGGGGTTCACATATAAAAAATAAAAAAAATAATATAAATGATGGCGGCTGACAGTGAGCGAGCACTTCATGTTCAGCTCTCTCTCACTCTCTCTAAATTAGTGTATAAACTACATTTATCTATTCATCATCTCCCTCCATTTGTTATCTTTCAGAATTCCATTGAGAAGATAGAGAACTTGGAGTGTCTTACTGCTATTCAGTTCCTCACCCTGGCCGGGAATAAGATACACAAGATTGAGAACTTGAAGGTACTCGATACCCTCAAGCTCTTAGATCTCTCCGATAACAAGATTGCAGAGTTGTCAGAAGGTAATAAAAATAATCTGGATATTCATAGCGCTTAAAACAAAATACAGTCTCTCTAAGTGCCTTACAGATGTTATTACCCCGGTCATCGGATTCATTCACGCACAATGTGCACCGTCCCCACTGCATGGAGAGTATTCCTACCATAAATTATCTGTGAGGGCATATGGCAAATAACACAAAGGCTTTCATCATCCTACCAGGTCCCCATTTCTCTTGCAGAGCCAATGAACTGATTAGATTTTAGGGTCATGAGGTCAAAAGTCATGGGGCTCAGTAATTATGAATATAAATAACTTGTGAATGCATCATCATTAGAACTGACAGATGGATTACTATCAAACTATAAATAGCTCAAAATCACAATATTCTGAGAACCTGTTAATGGATTACAATCAAACTTAAAAAAAATTGCTTCCGTTTTTGGTTTGTAAAATCGCGCGATGGCGGAGGCATCATTCTCACTGCACGCAGTCGAAGTTCCATCTGGTTTCCTTCCATAATGAATTATCAAAAAATGTAAATTCTGTAGATTTGTGACCATGATTTGTACGTCTCTTGAGGGACCAATGTCAGTAAATGGTGAGAGCAAACAGTGGCATGAATGGTCTGCCATAGTTAAGTCCAACTTAAAGTCAATCTTAGTCTTTGACTTGAATGATTGATTTGTTTTATTGTCCACATTAAGTGGAAATTCTTTTTTCACATGGTTACTACTATATACAGTACATAAAGCATAGGTCAATTAAACACATTTTAAATTACACATTGCTCATTAATCAGTGAGTGGGTCATATTAATAATTTAAGCTTAACCTTTATAAACTCAACACTAACATTTTAGAACAATAAATCATACTTTTAAATTTTAACTATATGATCATATGGTCTCATTGACAATTGCATATTTAATTAAATATTCATGTATGAATAATATTATCATTTTAAATGTTAAAGTATACTTTGTACCAAAAATACATTAAGGGTATGACATTTTCTTTTTGTTTTCTTTATTTCTTTAGAAGAGCTTCCCAAGTCCTTGGTGTTCCTGGATGTAAGAGGGAATCCTTGCACAGACCTTCCAGATTACAGGTACGTGGCTACACAGAGCACCAAAAGAAAACAGGGGGGTGTTTCACAAAGATCCTAAGTTGGACTTAACAATTATGGAAAGCCGTTAGCATCTTTTAAAATATTTCATAAAAGTTATTTTTAAAAGGCATAAAATGTCGCTTCAAATCATTCATATTTTCTATTATCAAGCAGATTTCTTGTTCTTGATGTGGATTTATAAAATGTCTAAAATACTTGGAATTTTTCGCTTTTGAATATATTTTATTTAAAGGCTGCAAATGGCTCTCCATAACTATTGAGTACAACTTAGAGTTAAAGTTCGACTAAGGATATTTGTGAAACACCCCCCAGATCAATCAAAGCCCAGTGTAGAGATGATGCAGTAATCCACATTTTTTAAATGGCTCCACCAAACTTCACCGTAGAAGTGGCAGGATATTTCCTTCTTTTTGTGCGCTTGTGGAGGGGGGGGGGGGGGGGGGGTAAATGCAAAATGTAGGTGCAAGCCCATTCTTCATACTTGAACTTAGTGTTTTAGTTTCAAGATACAGCAATGTCCAAGTTTTGAAAAAATGGGGTTGTGTGTGGGTGCCCCTCAGTGAGGCATGGACCCTGCATTACCTTAAGCTCATGAGTAAGCCATTGGTCCACTGGTTGCTTAACTACAAGATTTACTTCCTTAAAGATAAAGACCAGTTGTGGTCATGCACTTGCATTGTGAAAGAAACGTTGTGGAATCGATCAGAAAAGGTTGATCATCTAGCATATAAGTATTGGTGTGTACTGCAAGGTTCTGGAATCATCAAAATGATAAGAAATTTGGCCCACTCTAGGTAAAGTTACAAGCACTGTTCACAGACAGATGCGTATGGGACTACGCACACATGCGGGACACGTGCATTATAATCTATCAGGTCCAAATAGATATAATGATTTACCAAATATATGAAGAAGTAGGCGGTTTCTCTGCAAAATTTGTATGATCATGTATTAGTCAAATCATATTCTTTCACATGATTGGTAATATTAGAGCTTCCATTTCATTTTTTGAGAGGGGGGCGTTTCCAAAACTGGTCTTATTTACCTTTAAAGCAGTAAGGGATTGTGAAGAAATCTCTAATAATTCTGTCTGTTTAACAGAATCCACCTTGCAAGTTTAATATCTACAATGTTAGCATTAGGTCCATTTGCCATTCGTAGCCTTAAGATAGTAAAATACATTCAAAAGTGAAAATTCAAGTATTTTAGATTTATTGTAAATTCCACATCCTTGATGATTGAAAATATGAATGAATCGAATCAACATTTTATGCCTTTTTAAAATAACTTTTACAAATATTTGCATAGACGCTATTAAAGGCTTTCCATAATTGTTAAGTCCAACTAAGAGATAAGTTCAACTTAGAATCTTTGTGAAACACCCCCTGGACTTGTAGCTGCCCTCCAAATGTAAGCATTAGGGTTTTCTGATTCAACATTTCCTTGGCAAGTAAATGTGAATACGTCAGTAAGCCAGCTCTGCAATAGCTCTTTGGTCTGTCTCCTTTTCTTTGTGGTGGAATACTGGGACCCGATTCACAAAGCCTTTTTTCAATGACAAATGACAAATATCAGTGGCAAATCTGTTGATAACCAATCAGAAGCAAGGATTTCAGTAGCTTTTAACAACAACTGTCATTTGTCACTGATGACATGTTTTGTGAAACACCCCCCAGGACACGACTTCTTGCAGCCCTTCCAAACCTGAAGCAGCTTGACAACGAGATGCTGACTAAAGATGTTAAGAGAGCAGCCGGTCATCCCGTATCTAGCGATGAGGAGGACGAGGAGGAGGAGGAGGAGGAGGAAGATGAAGGAGATGGAGATCGTAGCAGTGGTCAAGATAATATTCAGATAGATGGTGAGTTATAGATAGATATAGTTGTATTAAAGCCCCTCTGCACTAGTTTGGCATGGAGGGATTAGACCTCCCTGCAAGGTCACTTGCAGGTGGTTATCTCATCAAAGCAGCTCTCAATCAACATAAGAAAAAGGGCATCATGGGGGATCAACAGGTACCGCTTAGGCATTTCTGGCTGTATAGAGGGCGCAAGTAGCTATAAGTAGTGCAGTGGGGCTTTAAACTGCCATGTTAGATTTTTCAAAAGTATATGATGCTTCTAGCTCATAGTATCAGTACCTCACAAATAAGATACAATAAAGAAGTACTGAGGAGCCTTTAGCTAATTAAGTCTGGAAAGCTCTATAAGAACGATTGGAGCTCTGTTAAGAATGAAGAACAAAGAGAAAGAAACCAAGAGATCACCGCTGATGAAATATTACTTTTCTTTTAGACAATTTTTAGAGAGCATCAGTGAACAGAAAGAAAAATTCTGCAACTGTTGCCTCAATTAAGCAGTAACATTCTAAAAGGATTATTGCTGCTTGTAGGTTATGTATTTAATTGTGCAATTTGTTTCGTTTGTTGGATGAAAGATGATGAGAATTTTGCCGGGGGGCTGTAGTCTGAGAAATAAAGTGAAAGTATTAAATTGTCATAATGAAATAGAATTGCCTAGAATACATGAAATAATTGTGCTTGCTCAGATGTCACTCTGGATTGTAGTAGGCACATGCAGGCAGCTTTTCGCAGCCAATTCAACCAATGATCCATAAAAAAAAATCTTCCTGTATGTAGGAACTGTAAGAGGCATTGTTTATTTTTAAGAATACAACTTTTGTCAGTAAAATACAACTTTTGGGATTAAAGAATACAGTTTTTAAACTCCAGAGGTTGGCAGGTCTGCATTTATGGCAAATTGTGTAGGGCTCTGAATAAAAAAGTTAAGAAGCTAAACCGCAATATGTAGAATGATTGTTGCCACAGGGTTAATGATTTTTCATCCTTTCAGTTTTTAATGACAATTAAAGGTAATAAAAGGCTTTGGTATGGGGTCATGAATTTGGTTCAAATGAACATATTAGTAGCATATGCAATCCTACAATATTCAATGATTGTTGTCGCAGTTAAAATCGAGTCTAAAGAGATGAAATTGTAAATAATAAACGCTTTATGTTGTATAGGTCCCTCTCAAGGTCAAGATATTAATTTAGCTATAAAACAATGTTTCGACCAATTGGCTATTCCCATTTGGAAATTATATATCACAACTATATATTCTGAGATTGTCATGGTCACAGCTACCAATGTTTGGCCGTAAGGGCTATTTGAAATTTATCAAAATATACCGGGAGCAGCGGTAAATTTCGATATTCAATTTTCCTCAAAAGCAGAAGTGTTTTAGGGGCTAAATTATCTAGTGCTTATAATGCATTCACCGAGGCATCCAAATATATCAAAATTGTAAAGAATCATCCAGCCAATTTGTAAAATTTCCAGAAACTTTTTATTACCTTTAACAAACTATCCTTAAATAAAAGATAACATAGTATTCCAAATGTACCACCGGTTTTTAAGTTGCCTGACTTGTTCCCGCTAATTGCAACAGCGGGCTGATGAAGACGCAAATTAACTGGCTAATTTGCGATCAGGATAGTTAAAATAGCGGGTTATTTGGCAAACCCGAGCTAATGAGGGTAAAGTAATGTTTAGTTCCATCTGTCATTGGTCTGGTTGCGCAATCTCTACATTGAAACGGCACTGGCAATCACAAATAGCATTTATCACTTTTTTTCTTTTCTTATTCTGTTTCATTTACAGACGTTTTCCGCTTGAGTGCGGACTTAATCCACCGGTCCCGAGAGAGGGCGGCCCAGTATACCGATCAGCATGACCGTCACATGCTGCAGATCGAGGAAGTCCGCAGCCAATCGCGGCAGGCCATGGAAACAGCAAGGTCCAGTCTGGTGTCGCCGCGATCGCCCAGAGATAAACAGCGCCAGTTTACCCCCTCTCCAGCATCAAGATAGGGATGGGGTAACAACCCTGTATAGCTTTTATAAGGCCAAGGAAACTTAATTCCTAGTTTCTTGTTCTCTTCTGCTTCCTTTTTTGTCACTTGATACTTCTGTTTTGAAATGAAGAAGAAAAAAAATCTTATTAAATTCCTCAAACATTGGGATAACAAAAACATTGACCTGGTAGAAATTAATTCCTTGAAATCCTAGAGCGCCGTAATGGCAGCACAGCTAAAGCCGGGGTAACAATCTCTAAGTTTGGAAGCGCTTAGTGGTTGTAATAAGCGCTATATTAATATGAGTATTATTATATCTTACCATGTTCATCTCGTTTGAAGCCTCTGAAGTCTGTACTCCATTTTCATGTGCAATTTTGTCAAGAAAATTGGTGTTGAAATCGACCTCATACGAGGTGTGTGTGGATAAATTATCAGATATCAAACTTGAGGACAAGAAACGGAGTATTAATTTTGCTTGGCCTAATGTAAATAGAGAGAGACTACAGTGCGTCCCAGAAAAAAAGAAACCGAGAAGTATTGATGTTTTATCATAACTTAATCACAACCATAATTAATGAATGATACATATTTGGAAAGCTTAGAGTCTCCTCTTTCAGTTGATGCTACTCACGTGATGCATATTTCACGCATGAGTGATTACAAGCAATTTGAAGGAAGGAAACCAAAAAGTAATTTGGCGGGCGGTATCTGAATTTCAAAGAAAAATTCACATTTCTAGAAAGTTCATTTTCTGCTCTTTCATATGATACCTCAATAAAGAAAAATGAGCCAGGAATAACAAAGTTCTGTTTGTTTAAAGTAGCCCTTACATTTTCATAATTTTAACAAACGAATTCGTTTTCACTGGGTGCCTGCCGTAGCAAGAAGCAGATTTGACAAAAGACTTAACTCCGTTTCGTTGACAATCAGCCATGCATGAAGACTCTCGTCTACGGCTGATTGTCAACGAAACGGAGTTAAGTCTTTTGTTAATTTTGTTTATTGATACGGCAGGCAGCCGGTGAAAACGAATTTGTTTAATAAAATTCTGGAAATGCAAGCACTACTTTAAACAAACAGAACTTTGTCATTCCTCGCTCATTTTTCCTGATTAAGGTGTCATATGAAAGGGCAGAAACTCAACTTTCTAGAAATGTGAATTTTTCTTCGAAATTCAAATACTGCCCGCCAAATGTCTTTTTGGTTTCCTTCCTTTAAATTGCTCTTAATCACTCATGCGTAAAATATGCATTATCTGAGTAGCATCACATGAAAGAAGAGACTCTAAGCTTTCCAAATATGTATCATTCATTAATTATAGTTGTGATTAAGTTATGATAGAGCATCGATACTTCTCGGTTTCGTTTTTTCTGGGACGCACTGTACAGTGAGATTCCATTAGAACAAAATAGCTTATAATAAGGAAGTGCATGTTATGAAAAGAGTGAAGAATTACTTAGTTCCACCTTTGTATCATTTCATGATGCGAATAAGAAATATGTGTTCTCGAATAGTGTTTTTGTGGTTGTTAAAGCCCCCCACTGCACTACTTAGCTACTTGCTCCCACTATATAGCAAACAATGCCTAATCGGTGCCTGTTGGTCCCCCATGATCCCCTTTCTCTTATGTTAATTGAGAGCTGATTTGATGAGATAACCACCTGTCCAGTGACCTTGCAGGGAGGTCTAATCCCTCTTGGCCAAACTAGTACAGACAGGCTTTCAGACTTTGTTGTAAAGGAGTTTACCCTGTAGTGTATTATTTAGCAGTCTTGTAAATATGGAGACAAAAGTTTGTTGAAATCCTTGTGTGGTTTGTTCTTTTTAACCAAACATGGTAAAAAGTTATTATTATTACTCTTTGTTGTTCATTTTCTCTTGTTTTGAGAATCAGTATCTGTCATGCTGTTTATTCTTTAAAGCCCATCTGTACTAGTTTGGCTAGGAGGGATTAGACCACCCAGGGTGGTCACTGACAGGTGGCTATCGCATCAACTCAGCTCTCAATTAAAATAAGAAAAAAGAGGATCATGAGGGATCAATGGTCACCGATGAGGCATTGTTTTTTATATCGAGGGAGCAAGTAGTACAGTGGGCCTTTAAAACATGATTACAATCACTCGTTGTCAGCAGGTGATTACTTGTAAACAGCGGTAACCCCTTTTTGTGACCACTTGCATTTGAAAGACCACCTCCCTATAAAGACCACATTTTCTGTTTTCATTGAATAGTGGTTCTCAAGGAAACATAGAAACCTGTATATAAAGACCACCTGCATATCAAGACTGCTTCACTTGTCACCCTGAGTGGTCTTTGTATACAGGTTTCACTGTATATGTGTGTCCATGCATGGTAAGCTATTCAAGTATCATTCATAGGCCCAATGTCTATCCCATCATACATCGGGAAATGAACGCATTTTGGTCCTCATTCTTGCGGTATAAAGTGGTAAACTATGCAAATATTAGTCTTGGGCCTTTTTATCCTGCAACATGTGGGGAAATGAATGCACTGATAATGTCCCATGTTTATAGTATTCTATTTATTTTTTGTTTCTCTTTTAAAGAAAAAGCAATTTTGTCATCACCTTGCAAATGTGAGATTAAAGAAACATTAACAAAATTATTTGTTTGTAGCAGAGCAGAGGACTAAGTTTAGTCGACCAGTTTACTATACATGTATTTCAAATTTTTGCAATTTATATGGGAAACTTTAACATTGACATAGAGGGGACCAAATTCCAAGACCAAATTACCTGTACATGTGTACCGGTATTCAATTTTATGCAACTTTCTCAACTACAGTTACTTTTGGTGACAGGAAAAATCGCCCGAAGCTTTTTTAAAGTTTTAATGCAACAAAATTAATATATGAAATTTAAAGTTTTTCCAGATTAAAGAAGCTTACTGCTTATTATGATGATTTTAGGGAAGATGAATTTGAATGCTCATAGTACATTCAAACCTTCTTTAGCGACCACCTGTCTATAAAGACCGCATTTTTTGTTTCCCTTGTTTATATTGAAACCTGTACTAAAGGAACCTGTACATAAAGACCACCTTTCATAGTACATTCAAACCTGCTTTAGCGTCCACCTGTCTATAAAGACCACATTTTTGTTTCCCGTGTATATATTGAAACCTGTACTAAAGGAACCTGTACATAAAGACCACCTTTCATGTTTCCCTTGAGTGGTCTTTATAATCAGGTTTCACTGTAGAATGGTCCGATATGACTTTGTTATCGATGTACATATACTTGTCTTTTTACAGTTGTGGTAAGAATGAATTCACCAGAAAAACCAAAAGAACTATTAGTCAAACCTGCTTTAGTGACCACCTGTCTACAAAGACGACCTGTCTACGAGGACCACATTTTTTGTTTCCCTTGAAAATGGTTTCTCGTTAAAACATGTAAAGGAACCCGTCTAGAAAGACCATCTTGTCTACAAAGCCTGAAAGGCCACCTTGTCTTTAAAGGCCACTTTGTGTGTTTCCCTTGGGCGGTCGCTATAGACAGGTGTGACTGTATTATGATGAAATTTGTTTTACTACTTGTATTCTCAGTAGTTTGTTGTACTGAGCAATTGGGTGGCTGCCCGCAAGGCCTTTACTGCCATCGACAGTAAATTCCTCCTATGGCCTTCTTCATGGCAACCAACCATTTATCTATTTATATTGCTTGTGACCGTCCTTTGTGAATCGTTTCCGTCCATATTTATATCTGAATAAATTAAATGAAATATTTGATACTTTAAGAAGTCTTCCTAAATGTCTCATTGTATCTCGTATCTGCACCCATCTCTATCTCACCCCCCTTCTCTCTCTCTCTCACCCCTTTCCCCTCTCTCTCTCTTGAACCTTGAAGAATTACTCTCCCAAAAGCGAGAACGCTGTCCTGGAGAGGGCTGTGCTGTGTTGCGTGCTGTCTCTCTCTCTCTCTCTCACCATCCTTTCTTCTCTCATTCTCATTCATGTTTACCCCTCTCTTTTTTTTTTTTTTATACCTTCCTTCTTTCTTGTATTTCAATCATGTCCTATAAAAATTATTTTGATTTTTTTTTTTTTTAATAAGGGGGGGGGGGGGGAAGAGGTACTTGTGTGCGAGTGGGAGAAATAAAGAGAAACACACACATGAGCAAAGAGATAAGTGGAAAGATATACAATGACCCAACATTTGCTCCTGTGACAATTGTTCTGGGCTTTATTTTGTCAAAAGTATCGGGGTAGGGTGGCAATTCAGTTTCTGGCTAGGTTTAGTGTTGGAGTAATGGTTCGGTATATAGCGTCAGTTCCAAGGTTATATTTAGGAGTTGCAGTTATTGTAGGAAATTGGCCACGGAGCAATCGACACACAAGCATGTGGTGTTCAAATGATGATATAATTCCATTTCTTTCTCATTCCTTATTTTTGTCCTTTCTTTCACTTCATCCCAAGTTTTCCCCTTATTATGATAATTTAGACGTAATGTGGCAAAAAAGAGACTGCATGAGATTAAAGGTAAAGACCAGTATTAGAAACGCCCCAATTTCAAAAAATGAAATGGAAGCGCTTTATTACCAATCATGTGAAAGAATATGTTTTGACTAATACATGATAAAAAATTTGCCAGGAAACCGTATACTAATTGATATATTTGGTAAATTAGTTTATCTATTGGACTGTGAGAGATAAACGCAACTGTTGCGCATGTGCGAGTAGTCCCATATATATCTTTCTGTGTACAGTGCTGGTAACTTTACGAAGACTGGGCCAAATTTCTTATCATTTTGATGATTCCACAACGTTTCTTTCACAATGCAATCGCATGACCTTAACTGGTCTTTATCTTTAAGACCACACAAAGACAAAAGCAGTTATAAATCAACCACAGGTGCAAGATACAATATTTCAAGAATCATAACCATTTTTATTTCTCTTTTTATACCCCAAACAAAATGACTAGATGAAGAAAATGTTATATATATATTTATAATGTACACCTTTTCTAAATGAAGCAAAGGAAATTGATATAAAAACAATTCCTGCACATGTTCTTATTACATACATGATAGAAATTCAATTATACATATGCAAGGAAATTAGAGAATTTAAATAGATAGCTTTTTTTTCAATTAAATCTTTCATATAGAGCAAATTATAATAGAAGATATTACTATGGTTAGTAAATTCTTTACAAAAAATGTGGTTAAATAAACCGTAAGGATTTGATACACAATCATTTACAAAGATTTCTAATTTCTTAAATCATTTTTTGGTACAAAAAATTCTCTCTCATAGATTTCTCGGTATTGCAACTCATTCACAACGAATGATCTTACAAGAAAAATGACAATAATTGAACAATAAAAAATACAAAGGCATATACAACAGCTACATACAAATCAGATCCAAAGTGGATTAGCCAAAATCATTCTGGACCACTTCTGTGTATCTACATGTACATGTGGGAAAATTAGTAGAACATCACTTTTCCTCCAAGAACTTCAGAAATATCTAATATAGAAAAAGACCTTGAGAAGAAAAAAGAAAATTACTAATCCTGTATTTCTTCTGGATTTGATGACAGTGCCATGTGCCTTTAATAGTTTCTCTTTGAAACAAAATAATATAAATAATCCACAAATGCAAGATCCACGAGTCCAGTATATTTGCATATTGACGGGTAGGAATGGAGACAACAGACATAGATTTTAAAATCTCACGAGTTAAATAATGATTTCTAAAGACGACTTTATAGACTTGTCTTCAGAAAATAATCGAACACGTGCATTTACTGCAATAATCTTTTTTTACTTACATGAGGCTTTCCGTAGTGTCCATACACCAATTGCTCTCATTTTTAGTAATGTCTGAGTACTTGCTCTTTTTCTTCTTCTTCTTACACAAAGATACAAGGGAATAAAAAAAATTGAGCATTTTTTATCTTCACTTCATGTAGAAAATAAAATACCAATTGTGGCTACAAATATAGTTAATACCTTAAATCGTAGGATTTAAATTCCAACTCAAATTCTTTCATTCATATGATTTCAATTCCAACTCAATTCTTTCATTAGTATGATTTCAATTCCAACTCTATTTTTGTATTCTTCGGATTTCAATTCCAACTCAATTTTTGTGTTCTTGAGATTTCAATCCCAACTCAATGTTTTCATTTGTATGATTTCAACTCCAATTCCAACTTAATTTTTTAATTCCTATGATTTCAATTGCAACTCAATTTTTTCATTCGTATGATATAAACTTTTTCATTTGTATGATTTCAATTCCAACTCAATGTTTTGATAACTACAGTTACAGTGTGCTTACTAGTGACTGGGGGGCGTCGTAAAGGGCATATATAAGTCTTCACGTTAAACGCGAAATAAATGTACAACGTTATGATTATCATTATTATTCCTACTGATGAGGGTTAAGTTTACTGCTTATGATGCTCTTACTTAAACAGAATTCTTCTTGAGGTGCAATTTTTGTCCCCTGATACATGTACTTCAAACTTACCGGTATTACTTTTTTAAAGCAGGACTTGTGTTTTGGGGGTACAATGTATAACTAAAGGCAAACACAGAGACAGAGGGACATGGAAGTTCTCATAACTATATACATAGAAAGTTAAATAATTCACAAGGCTAACAACCTTGAACTCTACTTGTCTTTGTACTGCATTTGGAACATATACACTCGTACAAGAACCTATGATTTCTGGATAACAACCGATGTTAGAAAACAGAGAAAGGGAAATAGAGTGAAACATAATTAACACATTAATGGAAAAGAATGTTAACTACATTATATGCATCTTAGTGTAACAAACATGGTACAGAACGTGACATTCCTTCCAAAAAGGATTATCAATATACTAAACATTATTTATTTTCTTTAGAAAAAATACAATCATACAAAAATTCAATGATCTTTTTGCCACCTTCTTCAAATGATGTCTGTAGTATATCATAAACAAGATCAAACATATAGATTGATTTATCCGAGAATTCTTCTCGGGAGTATGAATCATTTTCTTATCTACACGTCGTATATGCTGTCATACAAATTCACAGAGTTGAAAAAAAAGTTCTCAAATACATAACACAGGTTACATTAAGAAATTGATGGAAAGCCCTGGTTTTTCTTCATTCTCCTCCTTTATTTTTTTACTGTTCATACTAGTTCATACATCCCACAACTTTCCAACACCACTATTTTTTCTTCTTCAGTAATGTTACAAAGAACTGGCTATAAAATATAAAGTATAATGCAACTCTTTATACAGCTAATAAGCAGCACCCCTATACCCCACTATTGGCCAAAACCATCTGGGGGTCAATTTACATTTTAATGTAAACAGAAATTGGTGTCCTAAGATTGCATCAAAACAAAGTGCTCTTGAAGAGTTTCAAGATGTTTTAGGCTTGCCAAAGCTTGCCAAATCTGCCACTGATGATCCCTTTCCTATCTAGACTGCCACTGGAGTGCATAGCCATTTTCTAAAACACAAAAATGGCCTTACTTAACCACAGAGCCTCTACACACTTTAAGCGATAACCCAGTCTCACCAATCAGGTCGACATCGACGCCAGACCGATGACAGATGGAACTAAACATTACTTTACCCTCGTTAGGCCGTCTTCATCAGCTCGAGTTTGCCAAATAACCTGTTATTTTAACTATCCCGATCGCAAATTAGCCGGTTAATTTGCGTCCTCATCAACCGAGTTGCAATTAGCGGGATATTTGGTCGAGAAAATATCCCGAGAAATCTTGGTCTTGTTTCCCAAATATCCCGCTATTTGGGAAACTGTGGGCTAATATGCGCCTGTCCAAGCTACTTTGTGATGAGCGTATAGGTCTGGTGAGGACACAATTTTGAGCTTCGGGCCTATTCCCCTAGTCTGAAAATAGCGGGTCATTTGGCAAACTCGAGCTGATGAAGACAGGCCTATGACCGAGTAGGGTTGGTTTGGAGTCGATGTTGGAGTCAGTTTTGCGGTGTGACTGAGGTATGATGACTGGACTTGTGACAACAATCAGGAATGTTTTTGATGGCTTGCGTACTACTTTTACCATAAACATCACTTGACAAACAATTGTTGCAGCAGATAACATGTAAGGACACGTCCAAACTAACAAACAGAGATGCCTAAATGTTTTCTTTTTATGGAGAGACATGCTTACGGTAATAGTTTGCTTTAATCACCCCTGACAAAACCCTTGATGTAATGTTATGTGTCGCATCAAAATGAGGGATGGTATTCCGAAGACTTTTTTATCTTCGATTTCATTGAAATTACTTCAACTGTCGTAGCAACTCTGAACTCATCGTGCATCAATGTTTAATCACTGGCACCTACATGTAAAGATGAGTGGCTGCATAAGAAGATTAAATATGTGCAAACACCAATGAGAAATCAGAACTTCAAATTATAATGACAATTGAAATTACAGTCAAACCTGTTTATAGCGACCGCCCAAGGGAAACACAGAACATGTTCTTTGCAGACATGTGGTCTTTGCAGACATGTGGTCTTTGTAGACAGGTTTCTTTAGTAAGTGTTTCAATGAGAAACCATTTTCAAGGGAAACAAAAATGTGGTCTTTGTAGACAGGTGGTCACTAAAGCAGGTTGAAAATACTTCACTGATTCAAAGATAAAGAGAAGTTCTAGAATACCATTCTCAGACTAGATTTTTTAGGGTTTCCCAAAGATCGTCTCTCTCAGCATATGCTTACAGAACATCGGTAAAATTGAGATTATTTATGATCAAATTTATGCTCAAATTTTCATACCCGCTCTTAGCAGACAATATATTGATACTACCAGTTACGCTAGAAGAAAGTTAAATTGAGTACAATAATACATGTAGATGTGATAGGAGGAAAAGTTTGAGATGTGAAATAAATGTATTGCCATAGGTCTGTTAGAGGAAGCTTGGTAAAACATGACATACAGATGTTTTTGGTATTAAACTCAGATCCGAGCAGACAACGTCATCAAAGAACCTGGATAAGGCATCTTAAAAGCAGCATTTATCATTTCAGAACTTGTGTGTAAAAAAAAAAGTTCTTAAATATCAAAATAATGATGGATGACCGTTGTAAAGAGTTTTTCTCTTTTTTTTGGCTAAGTCATACCGAATTTCCTGGACTAATATCTCACAATTTACATCATGTTATACAAGAGAAAAGAATAATGTTGACCAGCTACGTAAAGTCAGGTCTCAATGCAAACAAAATTTGGCATCACCCAAGAGGGTATGAAACTAAAATTTAAAAAATCTCCAAAACTTCTTGCTTTCACCTGAGGGGCGTTTCACCAAACTTGTAATCAGTGACAAATGACAGTTTTTTTTATAAGCTAATGAAATCTGTGCTTCTGATTGGTTATCAGCAGATTTTTCACTAATATTTGTCATTTGTCATTGAAAAAACCCTTTGTGAAACGGGCCCCTGGAAGACAAACTAGAAAAGAAGCTGCTAATTATCGAAAGAGATGTTCCTTCCGTTTTAGTTGTTGTTAGAAATGGATATTTCGACTTTCTCATGATCTGTGAACTTGTACTCGAGCGGCAAAGGTTTTAGGGTGTAAAAGTGAAAGCCAAGTGATCATCCATGCCCACACTGGTTTTTTGAGAGTTCTTGTGTTTAATTCTAACATTTATCATTGTTTACTTTTTATTTGGGAGAAGGGGGGCTTGCCTGTTCCTTTTCACTTTATCCTTCCATTTTCCGACTGATTTTTTTCTTCTCTGATCTCATTACTGCAAAACCAGGAACTTTTGGCTGCATTCAATGTTTAATAATTTCACAAGTGGTTCAGATTCGCAAAAGTTGTAGCCGCAAGATAGTTGTATCAAACTTTGACAGCGTATTACATTTTTGCAATAGTTAAAGGCTCATAATAGTGGGTTCTAAAGGAGGATTTGACACCATTCTGGTGTTTACCAACTAAGCAGGTGTTTACCAACTAAGCAGGTGTTGCCAACTTGTCAGTCACCAAGAGTGGACTTTTACAACCGACAGGTCTTGTGTAATGCACTGTGCCCCTAGCCTACCACCATAAAGAATTAATTCCATGATATCAAATTTCCCTCATCCTCGAGATATGAAGGCAAGTTCAGGTATTTTCCGGTGGGACCACAGGTTTGCTGCACACACAGACACATTCATTGGTAATTCAACCAAATCTAGTGTCAGCAAGTTATGATGCAAGACATGTGGATACCAACTTCTATGTGGCTTGAAGATTCTTGCCATGGAAATAACCATCCGTAATACATTGCAAAGTTACACGCCTCAAAATGTCCTGGTTTTACTGTAGCATACGGTAGAGTGAAGATATCCCAGAGGACAATGCTGAAATAAACTCTGAATTCTAGTCTATGTAATGAAGCCACATTTTCCAATCCCTGCTACCAAATTATGCTTTACGGGTAAATATAAAACCCAGAACCAATTCAAAGTTGTTTTATTCACTTCCTGGATATTAGGTAATAGAGGGCCTACAACAAGGCTGTATGATATGGCAGAATGACGCAGAATAAGCCAGCTATATCACATTCAGCAGATTTCCTGCAATGCAATCGTCTTTCCCTTGACTTTTTCTTAAGACACGTCCGCTAAAATATTGCAATATAAATAATGGAACTTCTTTCTGAGTATGTAAAGAAAGTGCAAATATATTACCAGTAGTATAAAATCTCTCTGACTCGACTGAAACATTGAAGCACATTATATATATATCAAAGACTCCAGCACTGCTTGCCCAAAATACTGTGCTTCTTTCTCCGATATCACTTATACAGATTTATATGCTCCGTCTTTAAACCAGGCGTAGCATTCTCGCCCCCTCCAAGGCTTTTACTGTCTTGCAAAAGTTTTTCCAACAGGCATACAGTATTCCATTAGGAACCTTGCCGGCGCTCCTTTCTCGTTTGTGATTTTGTTTTCTTCAACCAGCTTTGGTGGTACTGCATTGTTAGGATGGTTGGGCGTGGCAGCTGCTGGTCCTTTCATCATTCTCCCTAAGCTACTAAAAAATAGTGAAGATCCTATTGTCTGGGTGGTGCAGGGGGTTGTCCTCTCTTTGTACCTGATTAACACAAATTAAAGAAAAGAGAGAAAAAATTAGAAAAAAGGGTAATTAGTCCCATAAATATATATATATATATATAAAGAGAGAGAGAGCCAAATCAATTTAGAATTCATATTTTATTGAACTGTGAATAAGAGTCTACTTTTACAATATTAGTTACAGTACAACTGTGTTTTATATGAGTGTCGTACATCCTCTGTTCCATTGTGAAAATGATTCTAACCCAATTATAACGCACCAAGGGAAATCCCAGTGCTTTTGGCAGCAGTGGCGTAATAACAGTTTTAACATGTGAGCATTTTCACCCTGCAACATTAGATGCCAATTTATATGAACTTTAAAATCTTGCCTGCAAAGAAATCTAAATTCAATATAAGGAACTTTTTGTTTATTCAGTTTCCAAGGCATATACAAAAAACAGAAAATTGTATTCATTTTCAGCACATTGGCAAACCGTTTGTAGGTACCCACGAGTAGTTTGTTATAGAAGCTCATTTCTAAAACCAGAAAATTACAAGCTGCATACGTCAGAAAAGAAAAAACATGTTTCAGAAGTATTAGCCAACAAAAAGTACATCTACAATGATACAATCTATTCAATTTGTTCAAACCAATTTTAAATTATCATACCACAGGTATAAAACAGAATACAAGTTAGCCCTTTGTACTGTGGAAAGAAATTCCTAACAAATAGTAAAGTAGTATATATACCGGTATATACTGTAAAAGATTCTTACAGTGTCAATATAAAAACTTTGTAGTGCAATCTTGATGATACATAGGTTCAAACAAGCAGAGTACAAATTTCCATGCAAAAAGGCATTCACATATTGTATGTTTCCAGTTTTTCTCAGGCATGAGGCAATATGATTTGCAGAAACAGGAGTAGCCATTTTAGGGGGGACGGTATATACTGAGGATGGTATTCTTGAAAGCGGACTAACTTTAGTCCATGGTTTAATCCATCGACTAAGTATAAAATGCCAATTGTCCATATGAATATGTTTTTTAATCATTTAATCTGTAACTAAATTTAAATAAAATGTAATAACATAATTAATAAACAACAATATACCTATGATATAATTGTTATCATGGTAATTTCAGGACATATCAAATTATTAAAAAATTTATTCATATGGACACTTGGCATTCCATTCTTAGTCGGTGGATTAAGCCATGGACTAAAGTTAGTCTTCTTTCGGGAATACCACCCTTAGGCCCGAATTCACAACGGAGGTTTGTTGACAAACCTAGGTTTATGTACGTCATATGACGCGTTTTGACACGTTTTTTACAAACCTGGTTTGTAAAAACGCATCAAGACGCGTCATACGACACACGAAAACCTAGGTTTGTGGGCAAACCTCCTTTGTGAATTCGGGCCTTCAAGTTTGGTGCAGTTTATACGGTGGAATCTCATGTAAAGAATATAGATTAACAACTTGTGAATTATAAAATGTGGTACAAGTTATGTAACTTTCTGCGTTTTTTAATCATTTTTCAATGTTGTCAATTAGTCCCAAGAAGATAGAACGAGTTTCAAAGAGCAGAAGTATTTTACATTATTTATGTCATTCAATTTCCCATATACTATACAGGATATGTATTTGAATCTGTGAACAAGAATTTCAATACGAAAAGATGAGTTTCAATGCAAAGGCATGCCATGCCAATCACTTCAAATGTACATCATGTATAAATCCTAAAATACTTAATAGTTAAAAAAAAGCTCGCTTCATCAAGTCCAAATGGTGCATTGGATGCTAATAAGAAAGGATACAGGTAATAAAGAATAATGTAATAAAGAATAATATAATAAAGAATAATGTAATAAAAAATAATATAATAAAGAATAATATAATAAATAATAATACATAAGAAAAACAACATTATCATGCAAATTCCATTCTAAACTAGTGCATTTCTCGGCAGAAACCCGCTCACCGCTCCATTCTACACATGTGGGACTACATGTGCTAGAAAATGGGAAGGAGAGAATAGCTGAATCAAGAATCTTCGAGTCTTCCAACATGCAGGGGAAAAAATATGACTCAAAGGTCCATTCTGACTCCAGGTTGTTAAATGCTTTGAGAGAAATAAAGAAATGTTGCAAAATTAAATTCTGTAAAATTTAAATAATATTAAGAAAATGCACCCATGTTTCTCCATCTTCTGTCATACAGATCTGTACAGAAGCATGGGGGCTACGGTTTTTACCCTCAAAAAATATCTCTTGCAATTCTTGTAAATGTACAAGTTTTGTCGCAGCATTTTGTATTGGACCCTCCTTTTCATGAAAGTTTACCATATCAGGTCACCAATATAAAATGAAGGTCAAAAGTGCACATGCAAAAACGGAAAGCAAGGGACCTTTAGAAGAAACAAAATGGATGCATATATGCCAAAATCTGTCGTGTCGCAGCACTCACCATTGGAATGTGCATTCGCTTGCTCGGATGTAAAGTACACAGCGGAGTCTGGTAGCGAAATGGGGGTGGGGTGGGGTGCAGAGAGGGTGCAAGAGAGAGAGAGAGAGAGAAAGAGAGAGGGGGTGCATAAAAAGCATGGGGACATCAATTACAGTGAAATGGTAATATAAAATAATATTCCAATATGGAAGACTTGACCGCAGTAGTGACCCCCTGGCCATGGGGCACCAAACTGCTATGTCGGGCAACTACTTCTTCAAAAAGTATTGAAGAGAAATTGTTGCCTACGTCAGGAACCAATACATTTTATTTGTTTGAAATATGTAATATGTTTAAAGTATATCTTATATAATATAGAAGACCAGAGAGATATTGAAAGAGACACTCATGCAGGGAGAGAGATAGAAGGACACAAAAGACTGAGATAGAGAAAAAGAGAGAGAGAGAGACAGAAAAGAGAGAGAAAAGAGAGAGAGAGGGAAAGAGAGAGAAAAGAGAGAGAGAGGGAAAGAGAGAGAGAAATTTAGAAAGAAAGAATATTTATTTGAGTAAATGTCAGTGCAACAATCAACAAAAATAAGTTCATAGATGCGCAAAAACAAAATTGGCCACGCATACTTGAGTCCAGACCACCTAAAAATCAAATTAAGGTCACTTTGGCAACCAAATGTTTATTCATATCGAGCCCTGAAAAATGACACTAAAATACAAAAAATTGTCATCTATGAGGGAGTAAAAAACAGGAAAAAATACATTCATACAACTCATACAAATGTAATATAAATGCAATTAATGTATGTATATTTAAAAAAATATATATATCTATGAGGGGGGGGAGCAGGGTAAAAATACATACATACAAATCATACAAATGCAATTAATGTATGCGTTTCTTTTTTTGTGATTGAAAACAAATGTGTTTTTATAACTCACATCTCCAGTCAAACTGTTTTTCTACCATGTTGGTAGAGCCATACCTGCGTACGTTAA
Organism: Strongylocentrotus droebachiensis; assembly: GCA_035222895.1. Taxonomy (NCBI): domain Eukaryota; kingdom Metazoa; phylum Echinodermata; class Echinoidea; order Camarodonta; family Strongylocentrotidae; genus Strongylocentrotus; species Strongylocentrotus droebachiensis. The sequence goes on from JAVYIG010002402.1 coordinate 242,057, forward strand.
ACATTCAGGACTTGTAATTTTCACATTCTGTTTTTATCATCAAAAATAGGAGAGGAACTGTGGTAAATGTATTCAGGATCTCAAAGAATTTTCCACAAAATGTCTAAACAAATTCTTGCAAATTCCGTTATTTATCTGTCCCTGCAAATGGATCCAATGTATGCATTATAAAACCAGGAGCAGGAAAACATATTACACAGAGGCATGCAACAGTTTTGCTCTGGAAAGGTCTCGAAGACACCAGAAAGAAGATACAGGTATAACTGGGGCAAAATGCTAACGTAAAGACTTTAAAGAAGTACCAGTAATAAAATCTCACCTACACAAAACATTTTTTCGACCAAAATCAGTTATTCATACAATACATGTAAGATGACCAGTTCAATGAAAGGTCTTGGATGAGGGGGCGATTCCCCATCAAAATGCTTTAAAAATTGGACAAATATTGAAAGTTACTGTGTGAGTTTCCTCATTATGATCGCACTTATTTGATTAAAACAAAGGAGGAATAAGGAAAAGGGGAGAAGGCTTTTAAAAAAAGGAGGAATTATAAAAAAGGAGGAATTATAAAAAGAAGGAAGGAAATAAATACATGCAGACTCACATCAATGAATGGCCTTTTTCTAATAATACGTTGGATGCAATTAGCACTAAGCAGGAAATAGAGGCTTTACAAGAAATCTTCTGCCAAAGGGGGTTTAAAAACACAAAGGTTCTGATAATGTAACAGTTCAGAAATGATTGAAAAATCAATCTGAAAATGTTCATGATGTACAATTTTACTTTCAAAATTAACAATGTACAGTGTACATGTACCGGTACCTCTTTCCAGGAAGGGGGAAGGGGGGGGGGGGGGGGGGAGGTATGCGGGTACATGAACCTTGTATCACAGATTTTGCTTATAGTGTATCCCCACTCCTCATATTTTCTAATGTTCTTTAAAGAGAGGTTTTACAATCTAGCTAAAAGGGGAAAGTTCTCAGTATTATACAAATAAATGGTAATGATTCAGGGGACTTTTCTTTCAATTAAAACTATGAATTATTTACCGGTAGTAGAGTTAAAATGTTGCTATTATGGGATTTGGTAAATAATAGGACATTTAAGATGTTTTTAAAAATATTTAAAAATCAAGAAAATTTCAAACAACTGCAACATTGCTTCTCAATGAGATAACTACAATGTCCAAAATGATATATGATTAATTTAATTTGTACATGTGGTTCAACTACATGTATGTTTATTTTCTTTTTCTTTGTAACTCATGTACATGGATATGTATACAACATGTTATTTTGTTACCCACTTGAATACATGTGTAACATTGTGTTATGTTGTTGCTAATAAATTCAAATTAATAAAGAAAGAAAAAATACAAAAGAAATGTATACTAATTGAGCATCTAACAAGCAATTCAATACTCATTAAATGACATACAATATGTGAATACAGTTCAAACTGAATTCACAGCTCGACAGAATTTCACGACGCCTTTGAGTCTATAAATTGATGACACATCTGTGAACCGTTTTAATACCATAACAAAGAAATGGAAATAATGGTGAATAGGCAATGAGGAAGTGAGAGCAGCAATGTGTCTTCGTATTTAACTCCATTGCAGTGTGATTAAGTACACTGCACATACAAGTAGAGTCCTTAACTGTATTTCTTTTAAAAGTGATCTTTGACCAGATGCATAATAAAAGAAAGAATGTTTTCTTTGATCACACAACATTGCATGTAATCTGTTGTGATCAGGATATGATCGGCTCACAATGATGAAATACTCTTCAGTTAAGTGTATTTACAAATTGTTTATCTATATTTGTAGACACACTTAATATTTAATAGAAGTGCGTTGTAATATCATCTGTTCAGAGGCAAAAGAGCGTTAAAATATCTTGTTTTACTGAGGTTAAACTCCCTTCAAGCTCTAAACAGACAGTATAAATGTACTACTTATATGTGGTTTGAAATGATGCTGTGGCATTTAAGTGATGGGTGTTGTGTATCAAATCTTTCCTGTTACCAAATAATTTTGCATTACAAGACTAAAACAAAAATGTCAAAGATATTTCAATGCTAATTTTCTGTTATATCACTATGGTTATTATTGTGATTATCTTGTTATTGTTTATATTATGTGAAAAGAAATTAAATAAATTTGCTCTATATAGAGTGACTACTACTACTACTAACTAAAGGGGATGCTTTGCTGATTTAGATGACTGAGACTATACAGTGTGCAGTGTCATTGTGAGTCTGATTTACTTTCTGTAGCCTTTCCTTCCCAAGAATTCATCTTCAATAAAAATGGTGAAATTCAAAGATAGCCCTGGGATATCATTATACTTTTGCCCTGAATTTTAGGGGGGGGGGGAGAGATGTCCTTTTCTAAAAATAGATGGACACTTGGACTTCCATATATCAATGGACTATTACAATTAAAGGGAGATGGTCATCAGTTCCCATGTGCAGAAGAGTCTATAAGCCAAGTTTAACTATTACATGAATCTCTGCCATGCAAACAAGACCGAACACTAGACTGACAACACAACGTATTAAACAGACCGTACAAAAAACACATAACTGTGAATAGCAAAATAAATCAGCTCCGTGTGGAGACGTTTTTACACAATGACCTAGGTATGAGGTACTTTTGAGGCAAGGAGCCTCCGTCTCTCCCCTCCTCATGAACTGCGATACTTACTTTGTCTATTTGGTTGTTTGCTTGGATACGTCTTTTGTAACTTCTTCATAGGTGGAGGAGTTGGGAAGCGTGAGGATGAGTTAAACCGGAACCGACTCTCAAAATCATCTGAGGGAGAGGAGAGAGAAAAAAATAAAGATGAAATTGATATTAAGATTGTCTAGAAGAATTGAACCTACAGCATTCTTATGATTTTTTTGTAATTAACTTCCAGGCAGACACCTAAATTATATTGTATCAAACAGTTTTAACACTCCACTATATACGTACATGTACATGAACATGTACTGTACCAAGTTTGTGATTGTAATTACACCTTCATTTAGGCGCATTACTGTACGTGTCATTGTTACAATCGACCCTGAAAAAAAGATACGCTGGACAGGTATAGCCATACATGTATTGATCCATACCAATCCACTGCCTGCCATTCGCTACATGGAAAGATACAAATTAATTTTTTGCAGCTCTACCAGTATTTGTTTTTCCTTCTATGATAACATTTCATGGATTGAAAACAATACAGAACTCGACATGAATATGCACAGATCGAGTCAAGCCTAAAAAGTGTTTATATAATATTGGATGGCTTTGAGGGTAATACAAGAATATATTGTCACAGCGAGAGCAATATATACAAAAACAGTTGTCAGAAGGGACACCAGTTTTGGACATTGGGGGGGGGGGCACAGTGACCAGGTACCAGCGAAAGTGATGTTGGTCAATATGATGCAAAGTATCATGGAATCAACTTTGTTAAGCAATACCTGTACTTGGCACTATGACACTCATCCAAACTCTCTCATTCTTTCTATTTTTCGTGTGCGCCTCGAAATAGCATTGTCTAGATAGATGGCGCTATATAAATGCCTATTATTATTATTATACACATGTCCATGTATTTATGAACAGTTCTGTGATCCTCAAATATTTCCACTGATCCAAGCTTTAAAGGTATTACAAAGTTTTGGTAAATTTTGAAAAATGGGTGGATAATGATTCTTTACAATTTTGATATATTTGGATGACCCTGTGGATGTATTAAATGCACTAGAAATTTTAGCTCCTAAAACACTTCTGCTTTCGAGAAAAATTGAATATAAACATTTACCGGTGCTCCCGGTAAATTTTGATAAATTTCAAATAGCTCCTACGGCCATACAATGGTAGCTGCGACCATGAAAATCTCAGAATATGTAGTTAGGCTATATAATTTTCATAAATTTCATAAATTTAGAGTTGATTTCGACCTCGACAATGATCACTGAATATTGTAGGATCGCATATGCTTCCAATATGTTCATTTGAACCAAATTCATGACCCCATACCAAAACTTTATATTACCTTTAAAGAAGGCTTTCAAATTGATGTAATCATCATCAGAAATATAATATTTGATGCAAACAATAATACAATGTACATGTTCAATGTTTTTATTTATTTATTTAATTTAAATGGTTTATTTCATTAAAAAACATTCGCGGCCCGAGAGCCGAATTGCAGTTTTTTTTTTACAAAGTATCAGTGACAAAGTAATATTACATGTACATGTAAAACATATATTATGCATGGTAACATTATGGTAGTGAAATTGCAATTCTTTTTGTACATATAATATAAGTGTATGGGACAAAACACCTTGAATTTTCAAAATGTATACATTTCTGGCAGTCAAACAAAAAGGGGATTACAAATTTATCACAATGGATTGAGCCAACTTGTGTGATAAAAAAAGGGTTACAAAAGTGATACAGATGGAATGACTCATTAATTTGATTGTTCATGTTCATTTACATATTAAGTGTTTCCTTGAGGCACGTTGTATGTAAAATGGCAAAGACATGTACAGCTGTGGTTAAAATCTATTAATAACCTGTCATGTTCATATTGTACATGTATGTCTGATGCCACTAAAAAGAGAAGGTTGAGTTCTGGGGAGAGGTGAAAAAATAATTTGTGAGCTTTATCATTGTTATTATTCAAGTGTGGATGGAAGAACATCAAAGAAAAAATGTTCCCTGAAAAGCATGGCTCTTCAAATGCCTTCATATTCTAAATATGACAAGTAACAGCTTAAAAATGAGGACGGATTTTTATGCCACATGTTTGTGTAGTCCCATATACATCATTCTGTGTACGGTGCTTGTTACTTTAACAAGACTGGGATGAATTTCTTATCATTTCTAATGAGTCCAAAACCTTGCAGTACAACGTTTCTTTCACAATGCAATCACATGACCAGAACTCAACTTCATCTTTAAATGCAGTCATGTGGCTTTTTAATAGTCTTGAGGTAAAATCTATGACAAAATGTACCTTCATGAATATTATGGCCAGATTTAAGAAAAGAGGTAATTAAATAATTAAGTCAGTCTAGAGGTGTGACTGGGCTAATTACTTTCAATGGTCAATCGAAATTGGACGATTACTCTGCATGTCCATAACCAAGGAGATTCCCACCTACAATTAATTATCAGTAATTAGTGCAAACATCCTGCAGATTCTTCAGAAGGCCTGTCCTCATCAGCTCAAGATTGCCAAATAGCTCGCTATTTCTGATTTGGGAAATAAGCCCGAAGTTACAAATCGCGTCTTTATCAGCTCAAACTTGAGATGTTTTGCTCAGCGTTCGCCCATAGTGCGAGTCTTTGGGCTGGTGAAAACGCACCGGACAAAGAGCGGGAAGTTTTGCCAAATAGCTGGATATTTTGCAAACTAGCCCAAGATATCTTGGGATGATTATCTCGACCAAATATCCCGCTAATTGCAACTTTGGGCTGATGAAGACGCAAATGAACTGGATAATTTGCGTTCATGATAGTTCAAATAGTGGGATATTTTGCAAACTAGCCCAAGATATCTTGGGATGATTATCTTGACCAAATATCCCGCTAATTGTAACTTCGGGCTGATGAAGACGCAATATAGCGGGATAGTTCAAATAGCGGGATATTTGGCAATCTCGAGCTGATGAAAACAGGCCTAGAGTGTACAATTGAATTATGCAACTGAAGACTTGGGGTCTTTGACGGCAGATGTTCCAAGCTGCCGAATACATGGCAACAACATATTTCTTTTTCTCTTTTTAATGTATTTTTTGTTTAATGCACCAAATATGATACTGCAATTTCAGTCCCTAAATATGAATTTCAATTAGTTCTTTCTGGTTCATTCAAAAGGCACAAAACTTGAAAAGCAAAGTCAAAACATTTTGGGGGAATCACCTTTCATGAAACTCATGTATTGGCAATTCCAGTTTCCCAGGGTATGTTTACTTTCTACTGACACACACAAGCGATATTGTAAAGAACAAAGAACAGTCGATTTTGGGTTGCACTTGTCAACACAGCTAGTTTTAGGAACATTAGGTTTCACCAATATCTCTGAGTCTAAAGTTCACAATCATTTCATATTACATGTATGCAAATATTTGAAGTCTGTGAAATTATGCAATGCCCCCCTTCTTATCACAGCGACTTGGGATATATCCATCACACTTGTAATAAAGTAAATGGAACCTACAGCATTAACATAGAATACAGCAAGCTCAAAGTTACAAGATGGCAATTCATCAAGAATGTCACAATCATAGCTCTATTTTATGAAGTATACATTGATACTACTTTGATGATCGTTACATTTACCAAAAGTCAATTTAAAGTTTGTTTTCACCAGTCAGAAGATAGTTCATGGTCATGGTTTATATTCAAAGAGGGATTCCAAACCATTTCCAATGAAAAAAACCAAGCATTCAAACATTCAAAGAGAGATTCCAAACCATTTCCGATAAACAAAACCAAGCATTCAAACCAGCTAATGTTCTGCAGCAAAATGTAGAAATCTCTCAGGGCAAAATCATGAATCCAATTGTATCTGAATGCTGTAGACAGCTGTATGCTTTTAACCATAACTTTTCATAACAACACAAGAGAGGAATCCAGAGCCCACATCTTAAATTTGAAGGGAAGAAAGAGGGATTCTTTCCTCCAATATACAGGCCTAAAGAACTGTGTATGCCATATAAAGAAGTTGAAAAAGAGGAAAGCAAGATCCATGAAATGTATGTACAGTCAAACCTGCTTTAGTGACCACCTCTCTACAACAAGCACATTTTTTGTTTCCCTTGAAAATGGTTTCTTACTGAAACATGTACTAAAGGAACCTGTCTACAAAGACCACCTGTCTACAACAAGCAAGTTTTTTCGTTTCCCTCGGTCGGTCGCTGTAGACAGGTTTGACTGTAGTTTGAAGGTATAAAAATAAGTAGAAATCACTCCTTCAATGGACAAGGTTGGCAGAGCTCTACATTCAATGTCTGACAGGGGGAAATATATACGGGGGCTCGGAGCAAATTAGCCCCCAAAACGCCCAAAAGAGCCCCCGAAAGTACAACAAAAAAAACAACCCAAATTTCAATGCAAAACAAATTTTAGAATGTTATTTTCTATGCCGGCAAGCTTGAAAAGTAGCCCCCGAAATTGTTTTATTAGTTTTTTCCCTGATGTCTGACCTACCTGAACTGCATGTAGAAGTAGCCTGACCAGCACCATACACGTTGTACCCGTTATACCCGTTGAAACCCCATCGTCGATTCCCACTCGCCATCGCTTCCACCTCCTTTCAGCTCTAGATCACAGAATCCAAACAACCAAAACCACCTCTTGTCCCGTTCAGAGTTCAGACCACAAGAATAATCCTCCTCTTCTAGTAAAAATCCCAACGATTCCTAGAACTTCGGAAGGCAGAGTCAGTACAGGCTATGGTACAGAGGATCAGCAGGTTTTCCTTGTGCTCAAGAGAGAACCTTGCAGACATGTATAGCGTAGGCCTACACAACAACAAGAAGCTACAGGAAGACTACAAGAATAATCCTCCTCTTCTAGAAAAATCCAACAATTCCTAGAACTTTGGAAGGCAGAGTCTGTACATGTACACCTCGCAGGCTATGGTACAGAGGATTTCCTCGTGAGAGAATCTTGTTCAGACCACGAGAACAATCCTCCTCTTCTAGTAAAAATCCAACAATTCCTAGAACTTCGGAAGGCAGAGTCAGTACATGTACACCTCCCAGGCTATGGTACGGAGGATCATAGGCTTTCCTCGTGAGAGCGAACCTTGCATAAGTAGCGTACACAACAGTCAACAACAAGCTACAAAATGCACTTCTGCAACGCTGTCTGATCTTGCAGTGTGTGATTAGCGAGAGCTTCCGCGACCCTACACGTCCAATCAACCAGGGCTGACCTCACAGGAAGCGCAAGGGGGACAGCATGACGTGTAGCTGGGGCGACCTACGCAGCATTGGATGAGGGGAGTCGTGCCAGCTGACAATACTGTTTATAACTGACAGCTGCTAATTAGGTGGTGTTAAACGGTGTCACACAACAAGTGTGTCTCTATTCAGATACGTCGTTGCAGTATGGATTTGAGGCTTGATTAAACTGGGTCGTAGAGTGTACAGTACAGGTCAAATTGCATACAAGATCCTTGAATCCAGACCTTTTGTTGGCTAAGGTGAACTTTTTTTCTTGAGAGCATGGGAGAGGAAAAACTCATCAGGCATAGAAACAATGCCAGGTGTTAGCTGTAATCAAGCTGGAAAGCATTGAGTGTATTCCTAACAGTAACAAAAATAGAAATTATTGAGTCATACATCTGTACATATGACATCTACAGTATATCTGTAGAATATTGCTATGCATGTTTATCAAATAATCAGTGACTTTAATTCCAGGTTTATAAGGGAGAAAGACCATCTTAGACAAGGACCCAATCATACTTTATGTAGACCCTCAGGACGAAGCATTGTTTAACATGTTGTTTGTGCACTACAGAGTTGTGTGTACTTCAGATGTTTTATTTATTTTTTTGCTGGTTTGCTTGGTTGTTTATTTCAATGCTTTTTTTTCCAACTTTTTTTTTTTGAGGGGGGGGGGGGGGGGGTGATTGAGAGCATAAATATATTTAGCTCCTGGAAAATCATACATGTTAAATATCCAAAATAGATTGTAAAATATCCAGAATAGAATGTAAAATATTCAAAATAGGTTGTAAAATATTCTAAATAGGTTGTAAAATAAGAACCCCAAGAGAGAAATCATAATTTTTTTTTTTTTTTAATCTGAAAAGAACTCTCCTAAACAAAGTACACTGCTTCAACACTGTTAAAACCGTACCGGTAGCATAGAGATATTTGATATTGCATATAAAATCAATTCATCACTAACAAAAAAGTGAGGAAATTAGATGGATGCTACAGCCCTGAATGTTACTTAAAGGCCGTCTGTACTAGTTCGGCCAGAAGGGATTAGACCACCCAGGAAGGTCACTGACAGGTGGCTATCTCATCAACTCAGCTCTCAATTAACATAAGAAAAAGAGGATCATGGGGGACGAACAAGCACCGATTGGGAAAGTTTTCTATATATAGAGAAAGCAAGTAGCTACAAGTAGTACAGTGGGGCTTTAAGGTACAATGTAGATGCAGAACACCACATAAGTAATGCAGACCTTTATGACCATTTAGTAAACTCTCTGAGAAGCTAGGACAGTGTAGAGATTGAAGCTTGCTGGCTATACTGCTTCAGGAGAAAATATAAAGTTTGTCTCCCAACTTCTGTAATGGACAAAGAGGCAGAAGACAGGGGTGATAGTGAGCACTAAAAAAATATAGTCCCCCCCCCCCCCTTGAGTAAAAAAAAGGGGGGATTCTGGGGGGGGGGGATTGCATC